>OX359245.1:35179281-35350619 GCA_947179485.1 Allacma fusca | reverse complement strand
CTTAGAAAAAACGTGTTTGAGTGGTCTCAAAATTACCTCAATCCTTTTGAATATGTACAATAGCAGAGTTAACACTTTAGAGAGTAGAGTGAAGTTAGAGTAGCGCCAATAACTTTAATACATAATTGAATAAAATAATTGATAGCAAGTCAGCTAATCACAATAGCAGTAGAGCTCGTCTATTCTATCCAAAACCGCTAATAGAGTAGTGTGATAGTGGCGGCACCCGTGGAAAATATATACATAAATATCAGTATATTAGAATAGAGCTAGCTGAAATACCCATCACTGCTGTTGTGAGGAAAAAAATGGATTTCACAAATTTTCAGTTACCAAAAGTTCTAGAATATTTACGGGCAATTAGAATGATTTTTAGGCACCAAATCCGGTATGGATGAGATATTGAACTCCGACGTCACATCTGGGTCATCGTGTCACCAAATGGAACCAAACTTGACAGGAAACTTATCTGGACTTGAACTAAAAGTTCTAACCTATTTATGGAAATTAGAATGATTTTAGGCACCAAATCCGGTATGGACAAGGTATTGACTTCAGAGGTCACAGCTAGGTCATCGTGTCACCAAATGGAACCAAACTTGACAAGCAACTTATGTGGGCTTAAACTAAAAGTTCTAGTCTATTTGTGGGCAATTCGAATAATTTTTAGGCACCAAATCCGGTATGGGTAAGGTATTGACTTCGGAGGTCACAGCTAGGTCATCGTGTCACCAAATGGAACCAAACTTGACAGGCAACTTATCTGGACTTAAACTAAAAGTTCTAGTCTATTTGCGGGCAATTCGAGTAATTTTTAGGCACCAAATCCGGTATGGGTAAGGTATTGACCTCGGAGGTCACAGCTAGGTCATCGTGTCACCAAATGGAACCAAACTTGACAGGCAACTTATCTGGACTTAAACTAAAAGTTCTAGTCTATTTGCGGGCAATTCGAATGATTTTAAGGCACCAAATCCGGTATGGGTAAGGTATTGACCTCGGAGGTCACAGCTGGGTCGTCGTGTCACAAACTGGAACCAAACTCGGCACACGTTGAATATATGTCTAATGAAAGCCCTAGTTCTAATCTGGGCCAGTTTCATCAGCGTTTAGAATATGAAACCGGCAGAGACGTTCTTTGACCTCTTGAGGTCAGTATCTTGGAAAGTTGAGGTCATGTCTCGCTGAAACTTTTTTTACACGTTATTTAATTTTTATTCTTGCCATTTTTGAAGTTATATTGTAAATTTTCACGGTTTGAAATTTTTGGTACCCCTTGAGCCCCCCCTCATTTTTCGGTAACTTTAACCCGGGATATCTCCGAATCCTGCATTACGATTTCTTTGGTCCAATTATCAAAAATGATCTACTCTTCAAGGCGCACCCTCCAGTAATTTTCTTATCGAGATCGAACAGGGGGCATATTCTCGTAAGGATTGTGCGGTGTCCTTTGAGTGCCGAGTGTGAGACCCGCGGCATTCTGAGCAGAACTCAGTTTGTGAGGTCGAGTGCCATAAAAATAGATTACAGTCATTGAGCGAGAGTGTGAGAGCAGTATTTGGAACTCATATATTCCATAAAGGAATGCATGTTTCCCCCATCTACACTTACAAATTGAGTACATTTTGCCTGCATTTAGCGTTTTGATGATTTCGTTTCCGCTAAAAATGCGAGCTATCGTCAGTTCAGTGGACGGCTTCAGCGTTATTCTTTGGCGGATTCCTTGAAATGGCGCTAATTTTAATTTGTTACTGAGAGTTCCTGAGTGCGAGTTTGAGTGCAAGATTTCATCATGGTCACTCATGAGTGCGAGCTCTTGTTTGATTCGGAATTTGAGTTCCTGAGTGAGTTCTGAGTTCCGTTTAGAGACTCCTAGCGCTCGTGAGTGCGAGATCGAGTTCAAAAATTTTGCCGATCAGTGTGATGTAGTAGTGTTAATTTAATGATTGGCGCTCATTCCAGTGTATAGCAAGCCGCTCTATGTAGTATACCACTTCACTATATACCGAAGCAAGCCGGTTCCGGTGGTATGTACAGCAAACAAGCCGAGGAGAAGCACAGCGAGCTGAAAACGCTCGCCTCTGCTTGCATATATAGCAGGGTTACTGATTTTTTTTGATTTTTTTGGAAAAAAAATCAGAAAAATCGGATTAATTTGATTTAAATTGGATTTTTTTGATTTAAATCAACATTTTCTGATTTTAATTCAGAATTCTGTGGTACGATTGAATCACCGTACAAATTTTTGGATTTTAATTGTCTTAATAATATTGTACGCTGTTAGTACCAATGAAACTTGAACAATTAGTAACAAGCGGGAGAAAATTGCAAACAAAGCCAACTAATATGTCTACAAAGTTGGTTGCAGATTATTCCCAAATATCAAAAGTATTCTTTTGAGTTTTGTCTTTGAAGTCAAACGCTGTGTAGAACAAATTACGGCTGTCTCATGTGGATTTTTATTGCTAAGGTATAGATATTGGCGGGATGGTCGAAACTGTCGGGGCAGAAAAATTATTCACAATTTGAGAATGTTCAGTTCCACAAATGTGGATATCTGTCGGTACAAAATTCTAATATTTAAATTGTGTCACTTTCAAAACGGTGCTTACTAAGAAAGATTGGATGTTGGGATGATTTTGTAGTTACTGGTTAATTTTCGGAATAGGATAGTTTTGGGACTTGAGTATTGTACATGTGATGTTTCGGGACGGGATCGAGATACATATTTTGTCCCTGGATTTCGGAACAAGACAATCTTCTGTGAGACAAAACAAGCATCCCCGGCAGAACATGTAGTAATATTTAATATTTCAGAACTCACTCTAATGCAACTTTTATGGCACCGTGACAGCTTGTAAAGAAAATCGAACAGCAACATACCCAAATTATACTCAAAACGACCAAATGTAATTTGGCCTCATGCCCAAAATTCATAAAAACGCACAAATGTCCATTTTACAACGTTTTGACACGCCAAATTAGATTATATCTAATCGTGAAAGTTGACGAGTCAATATTGATTTAAATCAAGCCACCCTGCTATATAGTGAAATAGTGTACTACATAGTGGCTTGCTATATAGTGAAATGAGATCGCCAAGCTTCAAATTAACAGATAACAGCAGAAAGTAGAGGTTAAACGGCTTACGAATCAAGCCCAGTCGTAGAGACTTCCTGCATGCCTAAATCTTGCGCGCTGATCTTAAGAGTAGAGCGCGAAATTTTAATAGCCACAAACTCCATGCCTAGGCGGGTAATTTATAAGGGTTCATTTGTCTGCACTCTCATTGCCTCAGTCAGGTATTAGCATATACATACCCAGTTGGGCATTTAACACGGAACATACATTCTCATTTCTAAAAAAACATTCACTGCAACAAACCCCACAACTGTAATAAAATCAGGGATTAAACCACGTCGGGAAAATTGGGGGGGGGACACCAACCCTCGCCAAAAATGATTCAAGTAAATGACAATACGCCATATTTTTTCATTTTTTTTAGCCTTTTTTATGTATTGTGACTTTTGCAAATGTAGAAAAGAAGTGTGATCACTAAATTGGGTAAAAGCATTACTACTTCCCAAATATCTTTTGGCGATACTCATTATTCATGATGGTCCTCATGAGCTCCTCAAAGTCCAGTTGCTTTGCAATATCTGGGAAGCAGTGAATGACACAGAAGTGGTTTAGCCTTTCCTGTCCAATTACGGATCTTACAGATGTTTATATTCGCCGCAAAGTGAAAAAGGATCTCCCAGCCGTGGTGGAGCTGATTGGGAGGACGATTAGAATTTTTAAAAAGTTCCTAACTTCGGAGAACATTTGTCGAACTTCTGGGACACAGGACTTAAACCATGACAAAAATCCTCTTATAGAACTTCTCTCTACTCCTTCAATTCCATGAATCATAGCCATTTGAATATTAAGTCTCTCAGAATTGAACTGGTAAAAATCTGATATGGCATCTACTTGGTGCTCCCGGTATTTTGGTTCTAGTTGATTCCAGTTAAGGAATATGTTCTCTAACTCCTGAACTTCCTTGGGCTGATCAAAACGCCGCTTGAGTTCCGCAACAGCCGTCGATCGAATTGTTGAATATTTTTGGTACTTTACTTTTGCAGTTGTACAGACAGGTAGATTATTTATTCCATACCGCTTTGGTGTTTTGTGGATGCGGTCTAGAGAAAAACGTTCTAAATGAAAACGGTCACATGCTTCCTTCATGCGATTCCAAAACCCACTGAAGACGTTCTGACCTTTCTGTTTTCTAAAATTGTCAATGTACACATTCGAAACTTGATCAGTGCCACTGACAGTAGAACGCTGTGTTTGTGTGATTTTGCTCAAAATCTTTGTTGGGTTTAAAATATTGTGTAGAAGGAGCAAACCAAAATAGGTCTTCCTTTTTTGAGCTGTGTATACAATCCAGATGCTTTAGTTGCACCATTTTCCGGTGACTTCGCCAGAGTGTGCAAAAATGTTAAGAGACCTTCATAGTCAGGGATAGAGAACGTTATTAAATAACATTATTATCGCGAAAAAAAGATAAAACGGTTTACACTAATATGTAATAACGTAATACTGAAACTAACCCAAAGGTTGGATTAGCAAAACCAAAAACTTAAACCACAACCAAAAACTTAAACGTTATTTTCTGTTTTTACAAATCCCATGCATTGCCATCTTGTAAGCTCCAGTAAAGCTTAATCCTGATCTCAAATGAGACACGTAAAACGCTTCCATTTCGTTTCACTTGAATTAATTCTTTGCACACTTGCTCTTCGTATGACATATATAGAAATACGTAGAAACAACAGTCATTCCTTAGCCATTTAATTAGTAGGTAATTATTTACACATAAGCAAGTAACGGCCATCGTTGTTAGTTTTCATTTGATGAAGCAAAACCAAATACCGGAATCAATGGAACGAAAAGACTAGCACAGTGTCCAAATCAATCTTGAAGCCGTAACCGTAATTTTGGAAAACTTTTTTAACCATTTAACAGAAAAGCAAGGATGCCGTAATACCTTTTACTAATAACCCGTTCTTTAGATAACGTAAACTATAACGTGAACGTAAATCATTCTGACAGAAACGTTAAGGTAATAACGAAAACCATATTTTTTGGTTTGGTAGCCCGGCCAAAAACCCGGCCGGACCGGGTTCGGGTTAACCCGAATCCAAAAACCCGCTTCCTGGCCCCACCTCTAATTTGCACATTAAAAATAATGCAATTCCGTTGGCTTACAATAGCAATACATGATATGCGTGATTACAACATGAAATATCAGGAGCAGTCCGAGCTACAACATATCGTGACATGGATTTTAGTGAAAAGAAAGCGATACAAACCGTATATCGTATTGTCAGTATTTATTGGCTTTTTAACCAATAGTTGCAATATATATACCAATTGGTGTGAAGTACATAAACCGGAACAAACTAATTTCCAAAATCAATTAAAAGTCACCAGTAAGCTGACAGTCGGGTTAATGACGAAATCCATAAACTCAGGCGATAAAGTTCGGTTAAAAGACCATTTAAAAATACTCCTTTTGTTTGGGATCATTTACAGTAACTATTAACATGATTTGGCGCTTCATAGCATTAGGATTGTTTTACACCAGGTAGCACCTTTCATAAATAAATTGAAACAGTGACGCTGAAAGGCAACCAATGAAAGTGAGAACAAGTGTAAAATATAGATGAATCTCAATGAAGGTAATTCTGGCGAATAAACCTAAGGTCCAAATTAAAAGTAATATTTTTACCAAGTAATTCATGTTGGTAGGACTTCATTCATTAATTTAATGTTAATCAACATTTCACACAAACGACACCTATGTGTATATCATTACCCTACTAGGACTCCAAAACTACTGCTACTCTATACATGTACACCCTTAAAGTCTACGTAAAACCGAAAACCCCGCATGTGTATGTCGAAATATCATCTACTCAAAAATACTGTATATTTATTTATTGCTACGTTGGTCTGCTGGTCTGTTCTACACTGACAATTTGTTACATCATTATCGTCCAGATGTCTTATCATTTGTGCTATACCATGCTTTACTTCTCCGCATTTTCACAACCATTATTAATTTGTTACAGTGTAAAAGGTTGGGAATTCCCAATGCAAACTTCAACATTCATCTTCGAAATTATACATTTTAATATTCAGTTGCATGACTATACTTACCACTACTCGGCATTTCGGCATCAGTAGCATACCTGATCCCTTCATATTTTATTTATTTATGAAGACCCTAGCTCAAATGACATAAGTGCCTATATATATACCATAAACTTCCTATCATATTTTATGTGCGTATAAATCCAATTAAACCTTGTCTATATCCTAGTCCAGAGTTGTTGTTTCTTCCTCCCTAGAAATTTTACCTATAAAAGGGCCAAGATATAGTCAAGGGGCCCATCTTTGTAAAAAACGTTGTCATGCAGTATCTTCATAGGAAACTTGTTAGTTTAAAATGTAATTGTTATTCTTCAAAACTAAGCATACCGATATCAGTTAAGTAGTATACTAATTCATAGAATCAAATTTATCTATCAGTATCAAACGATTGAAACTTCTTAAATACTTTTTGGGATACGATTAACGTATTTTAATGTTGTGGGTAATGACGAGCAAAGAATTAAGGGAAATTAAAGCTAGTGACTAACAGTGATGCTCACACTACTCTACTTTTCCGTAGTGGTAGTGGAATAGTGGTAAAGTGTAGAGTATTTCTAATAAGTACATATATTAAGTAGTTATTGGTATAGTAGCACCGCACTGAGATAGTTTCTGCTAGGAGTAGTGGTAGGTAGAGGTAGCGGGTTGCTGTACTTATTAAAATAGCACATTGTAGTTCCGTCAAATTATTGCAGTGGCAATAGAGTAGAGGTAGAGGTATAGGCATCCGTATTTCATACATAAGTAAAGCTAACGCAGTAACCATTACTTCCTCAAGTGAAAGAATGAAGCGCACCAGTTATGTAATATTAAATGTTATGCCTAAGCGTAAGCGCGCGTAAAATATTTTCGAAGTAATCGTATTGGTGCCCCCGGATGTTTTCTGTTCTGACTCAGTCTAGTCTACCGTCTACCAGCATCAGTATCACCGGAATTTATGAGAATTTCACCCATCGAAATTCATTCGTAAAAATAAACTGATAGTATATTACCTTTGCTGTGTTCCACGCATTAGGTGATTAGGTATCGTTTGGAATTTCCGCTTATTAGTGTCAGTTCAGAAATTTATTTCCATAGTTGGAAGCTAGAAGCTATCGATATGGACAAAAGGTGTAAGAAAGTGGCAACGGACGGTCCGGTGCCAAATATAACAGTTGAACTCTGCTCAAATCAAACGGTATTGCTGAAGAAACCCAAAAACAAACGAAAAATGAAGGACATTCTCAAAATTCAGGATATTTATGGACGATCCAAAGAAAGTTTGATCAAGCCGAAGCCGGGAATTAAAGAGAAAAATTCAGAAAACCAATTTCAAAGGTAGATTACGAATTCTCGCTTTCTAATAAATTTTTGAATTTAATATACGTCCAGCCTTATGGGAAAAATTCAACAAGCCTCCCTTTCTCTAATAAATAGCACTAGTACTTCCATAACCAGTTTTAGAGTAGCATCGGACATACCGGTGGTAATTGGCTGTTTTGACATATGTAGGGCTGCTCGGTTTGTTAGCAAATGCTGGTAATGAAATAATTTCTGAGGCATTTTGTCTGAAATGGATGGAGAGGTACTACATTTTTAGTGTTAATTTTGTATGGTTCTAACGTTTTATTAAAAACTACTTTTAAAATTCCAACATCTTGCGTTAGCCAAGTGTAGAGTAGTGGGTGACGAATATAATTTTTTTAGAGTAGTGTTTCGGTAGTGGTTAGGTAGGCGCCAACAAAAGTACTGGTAGTGGTAGTGGGTAGTGTTTTGCGTAAATATAAATGTGTTGTAATTAGAGGTAGTGGTTTACACTGTCACATCTGAATTTTGTAGTAGTAACGGCAGGTGTAACTGGCGCATTTCTACTTAGCGTATTTTAGAGTAGTGGGAATTCAAATGAGCATCACTGGTGACTAAACAATGAAATCTACTTTCTTCATGAAACCGCGTCATTGAATTACTTGAGCATTGGGTCGCAAAGCCATTTTATGTAGAGCACTGCTACCCGAAGATCGTTTTTCGTTAATTTGTATTGACATTTATACATGGGTATCAATCTATACACATGCCTATTCATGGACACACTTAAGTAAACTCAACTTAGATTTAATTTTTTCTTAGATTAAAAATGTTTACATTGAGACCTCAATTCAACGCGAACTGCATTGCCCATATTTTATACGTGCTTGGGTTAGGGTACCACAAAAGGTATATCTCACAGTTGTGTTGCCCACAACTTCAGTAAACATTTAGAGCAAATAAAATTTATTAACTTTTATCTACTCTTCATATGGTTAGTAAATAAATCAATGTCTACAACTTACATACTCCGCTTTGTTTATGTGGGTTGGTATTTATTCTTGCCTAATATTCACATAGGTACTCGATGAACGTACGCAATAATTTATTCTGAAGCCTATGCGTAGTTACGTCAAACGATCAATCGAAGTAAATTGTGTTAATAATACGAAATGCCAGAAAGGCCGCAAATTTCTAACATAATTGGTTTGATAATTTAAGAGCGACGAATTAATAAAATAAATGAACTCCTTAAAATTCCGCTAATAATTTGAAGCAAAAGTAAATATTTTTACGTAAGTATAAGACTCACACTCAGCAGACACCTGCAGTGCACGTATTTCCTAACCGGAACAAAAATTTTATCCTCAAATGATCCTACCTTAAGGTTCCAAATAACCATGCAATGTCGTAAATAGGAATGTGCGCAAGGTTGAGATAATGACAATCGTTTATTGTATTCTGGAAAGTGCGTTCGAAGTTGGAATATCATGAAAGCATTATTTATTTAGATGAAGTTCTGAAAATACTTTCAAAATATTCCACTTAGACCATCCGCAAAAGCAGATAAAAAGACAGGGATCGTTTTCAAATATTGAGTCGTTGTCGGATTTTTATTCGATTTTAACGTCGTTGTACTTCAGTGATACGTCCAATTCACCGTCTAAATTTTTCTTGCATTTCGGAATTCATTTTGTTCAGTTTGGCTGCCTTTCTTGCCAGATATCTACTACCATTGTACTGTGTTGGCTTGTGCCACATAACTTTTGTAAATCTGTAATGAAAGCTACAATTATTACAGCGATTAACGATATTAACGCCAAAAAACTATCATTGCAATTTTATACCATATTCGAAAATAAATTTTGAAAGATCCTGTTTGTCCTACAAGTCTTTGTTTAAAAGCATTCAAAATTGTGAAAAATTATTATAAAAATGGTTTGCACATCGTTTTAATTACACAATTGTATTGGTAACCAAATTTCAACCAGCTAAGTTCATAAACATTTAATGGCAGTATCTGTTATTTTGCAATACTTACATTTTTAACTATGAACAAATCAATCAAATGCATACAATCCTACTCAAAATCTATTTTCTATTTGGCCCTGACTCTTAACCTGAACTTGAATGCATAAACACACATGTTTTGATATTCTCTGGGAGACATTTTATTCTGAGCAGTGATCAAATCATTCAGCCGCTAAATAACCCCTCACAGTTTAAAAACCGGATTCATCTAATTTACGAAATCATTTAAAAGCCACCAGTAAGCTGACAATTTGGTTAATGACAAAATCCATAAATTCAGGAGACGAAGTTCGGTCCAAAGTATAGAAATTTCCGGCTCTGATTCCGATTACCGGAACTCCTTTGACTACCCTTTCAAAATACTCCTTTTGTTTGGGATCATTTCTCATAACCATCAACATGATTTGACGTTTCATGATAACGATATTGTCTTGCACCAAGTAGCACTTTCCATAAATAAATTGAAACATTGCTATTGTAAGGGAACCAATGAAAGTGAGAACAAGTGCAAAATACGGATGATTCTCAATGAAGGTAATTCCAGCGAATAAGCCAAAGATGCCTCCAATTAAAAGTAGTATTTTTGCCAAGTAATTCAGTGTGGCGAAGACTTCATTCATTAGTTTAATGTCAATCAACACTTCGCACAAGTGTCGACAATATACAAGAACCTCTGAAAATGAATGGTGTTTTGCCTCTCTAGAATCAACAAAGGGTTAATAAACCATAAAAAATTATTTAATTACGGAATCAAATATCAGATGTTGTGTACCTCATGGACTTCAAACTGTACGCCGCAGCCTCGTTACAGATATATGGAACAGCAAACGATAGAAGGACGTAAGCCCCTATGTAACCAACTGTCATAAGCTCCCCTAAACCCCAAGCCTCAACAATCATCGTGAGTGTCAACACCCACCGATTTCTCATATTGTGCGGCAGGGCTGAATATATTAAATATACAGCTTTGGGATCGAGAAGGAAAACCATCAAGCCTCCAACAACAATGAAGTAAATGAAAAACGGCAGGAAAATGATAGTGGTCTCCAAAATAGTGTGGGTTTTCAAAACTTCGATGGGTTGGAATCTAACCCAACCTGCTGACAAAATAAAACTATTTGGAGTAGTGTACACAGTATATTCACATTTATAATATGATATATAATCATATACACATGATATAATATAACATGTACATGTATCAATGTTAACAGTGCTACCTTTGGAATTAGTGACATTTTTAGATTTGAAGCGATGTATACGTGTGTATAGAAATGCCAGCTCATCTGTCATGACGACCACTACGTACATTCCACACTCGTAGATTAAACACATTGCGGAATACAGTACATGAGCAAAAAAGTATTTGAGCACAAGGTACTCTTTTGGCCATATTACTGTTTGTACCATGCGAAAACATTTGAACAACACAAATAAAAACACAAAAAGTTGTCGAAATAGCCAAATACCTTTTCGGTATTTTGCTCTCTCTGCCCCTGCAACGAGAGTGGACGTGTTTAGCGTAAACGGTATCATGCAGTATCTGCATAGGAAACTTGTTAGTTTAAAATTTATTTGTAAATCTTCATAACTAAGCATTCCGATTTTAGTTAAGTACTACTAATTCAGGGAATCAAATTTATCTATTTGTTTCAAACGATTGCAACTTAAATAATTTTTTTGGATGCGATTAACGTATTTTAATTATGCGGGTAATAACGAGCAAGGAATTACGACAAATGATAGCTGGTGATTGAACATCGGAAGCTAAGTTCTTCATGAAACCGCGTTGTTGAATTACTTGACTTGGGTCTAAAAATCCTTTTATATGGAGCACTGCTACCCGAAGATATTTTTTGTTAGTTAGTAAATTGTGCTGAAATTGATATACGCGCATCAACCTATATACATGCTTATTCATACAAGTACATACGTACTCAACAAAGTAATCCACAAGAAGGAACTACCTGCAGGTTGAAAATTAACCTAATATTTTGCAGAAATATATAAAATGCAATTAGTTACCCGTATACATTGTTATTTAGACTAAGGTGAATAATGACAAGATGAGGAGAACCGTACTTGTAAATATTTGCGTCAGCATTGCGTACTTCGAAGATAACAAAAATACAGACAATGATTTGAAGTGAATAAAATATGTTTCTGTTTGTCACGTTGCCATTAAGACCCAATAAAAAAGAGTAAGGGATGTCCCACAAAGGTGCATTTTTGCTAGTCATATTTACATATAATAATAATATGTACATATGTATTGTCCATCCATGGTTTAACTTTGTGCCTACTTCAAATCGTGGCGTCTTTTCGCGTTCCTTTTAAGCCTGCTCTCCATTACTCTCTACTAGCACTGCACAGCATACATGGGCACCCTAAAGAGGGATTGAGGGATGCCTCGCCCTCTTCCTCTGCCACCGGTGAGTACACGTTGATTGCATGAGCCCTCATGAAAATGAGAGAGAGGACCAATGGAGAGGATGTGAACGAAAGAGGGGGAGGCAGAGTGCACATATAACCCCTCATGATCTTTTCTTACCAGAACCTTTATCAAATTAGGAGAGAAAATCTTTCATACATTTTTTTTGTGTCATGTCAATCTCGCAGCGCCAGCTTCATTCACAGTAATACAACAAGTAAACGTCGCAGATTTTCCAAAAACTTCATTGGCCTGTGTAAGCTTTTAGGTATCACTTTTGCACGTCAAGGGCGTGTACCAAAGTTGTTTTTTTTTGCTGATTTCGAATCAGTGCCCCTCATGGGTACAAAAATGTTGTACCAGAATTCGGATACTTAAATGTTTACATGTTTTCAGTTTCACATTTCTTGAACCTGTACCTGTTCCCAAACTAAATCGGGAGTACCTATACCGGAAAAGTACCTGCATCCAAAATGTACTCAAAAAGGTTTTTGTACCCGGGTATATATTAAGAATACCTGGGACTACCCGGGTATATTCAAACGATTCAGCTAAATTAAAGAATGAAAAATGAAACTATGAGACATATCAGTACTTAAATTTTAATTTTATCCAAGGTCGCTGGGGTCATAAACAAGACGTAAATTCAAAATTATTCAATTTTTCTAAATTAACAATTATTTACAACCTCGCCACTTAATAAAATATTTTGCTATCGTTTGTTGTGGCTTGGATGGGCTTTTCAGAGTTTCAGAGTGCAACCTAATACACTCCAGAATTGTGGACAGGACAAAGCAAGACACTAACAATAAGCAAAGTTGCAGTAACTCTGCTTCTAAAGCGAAATTTATCAATGAGAAGTGTACATTTTGAAGCTGTCATATTTTTACCAAGTATCAGTGAATATATTTTTTAAAAGCACAGAGATTGTAGAAAATTGTGCGGGGGTTTATTTACATGTAATATAAAATAACGAGGGCACTCACAAGGGCGAGGGAGAGTGGTGAATTTTTTAATTGAATTGGGCACCTCACGAGGGTGAGGGCGAGAACAATCCGCAATCGCTTGATTGATGACGAGGGAGAATGCTTGCAGACTATAATCTATCCCTCGCACCAGGGGTCGGATTTTTGTAAATCTCCCTGGAAGATTTGTTTCATTTTCCCTGTTGGTCATAATGTCCCTGTTCGAAGCAAATTTAAAACTACCTGTTGACAAAATAGTTTTTGTAATACACCCCAACAAATTTTAAATTCCTTGTTGACAAAAATCATTTCCATTAAAACACCTCAACAATTTCAAAAATCCCTGCTGACAAAAATCGTTATCCATAAAACACCTCAACAATTTCGAAAATCCCTGCCAAAAAAAAGGTCAACAGATTTCAAAATCCCAGTTTGAAATCCCCTTTGAAAATTTTCCTGCTGAAAAATGTTTTTCCCTGGGAAGATTCTTCCCGTCTTCCCATATAAATCCGACCCCTGCCTCGCACAAAGAGGCAGAGGGAGACAAAAAGACCCATCTGTGCTGCACAGCTAGTAGGAGATTTTACCCTATAAGAGGGAGAGCGAAGATTTAGTTTTCATCACCGTGAGATTATATCACCAGATGGCGGATCAAGTCACCGTCTGCGTCGATGGATAACCCCCATTTTACAATAACAACACCGACGCAGTCTTGATCTGCTAGTACTAAAATTCTATTGCCGAAAAAAAATTCAAATCAATATTTTTTAAATAATGACCTTTATCTAGCAGTACAGAACTTCTTTAAATACACAATATGCAATTTTGTGTTGTATCCCTAAATAGGGGTTAGAATCAATCATCCCTGAACTGGCCTAATTGTAAGAAGAGAAACTATGCTCTTTCATTTTTTATACACCATTATTTTTCCATATCATGACCATATTGACTTTAAATTTCAGTCATGTATTCAATGTAATTTTATAATATTTTCGACTGTCACACTACCAGAGTCACACCAAGCGGCAAATTTGTTCCAGCTGATGTGTATTACAGAGCTATGTTAAGGTTTATAGCTTGATGGTTTCTCTTTGACGTCCACCCGATTGCAGTACTATAGACATACAAAGATGAGAGATGCAAAAAGTAGTAAAGCGTGACAACTCAATGGGTACAGATGTTAAGTTTCAAATACAAATGTTTGTTCGTATTTTAACGATTCGCTCATATTATACATTCATACCAAGGTTAATGGTTAAAAGTATACGTATACAAGTTTGGATCTGGAGTGCGCTTTCTTCCCATTTGCTAAAATCATTTCAAGTAATCTGTTGCATTAAAGTGCCTATAAATGCACTAAACGGAATTCCAGTACTTAAATCAGGAGTTACAAAGGTCAGTATCTATAGGATTTTCAATATTCTCAAGAAAAATTAGAGTTAAAAAATTAAATAGGATAGTGCTTGTTATTATCTCACCTTAAGAAATTCGATCATACAAAGATTGATCAAAGCAAACACAAACACTCCTTTCCAGTAAAAAGAAAAACAGTAGATATCATTGTGTGCTCTCAGCCATGCCTCGAATGGCTTACAATATTTTAAAAGGTTTACATGGAGACCTCAACTCAGCGCGAAATACAAAACCCATAATGTGTACGTTTTTGGGTTGGGCCGGTTGGGGTACCACAAAAGGTATATTTCACAGTTGTGTTACCCACATTCCATAATCCTTTTAAAGCAAATACAATGATTGAGTATCTGCACTCCGGATGGTTATAAAGAAATCAATGTCTACAATTTACTCCAGTGTGTATACGTGGGTTGATATTTATTCTTGACTAATATTCATAGGTACTCGATGAACGTACCCAATAATTTAACCTGAAGCCTATACGTAATTATTCGATCGGTACGTATCGTACTAATGATCAATCGAAGTAAAGTATGTTAATTATGCGGAATGCTAGAAGAGTCACAAATTTCCAATAAACTCCTGAAATTTCCTACAAGAAGTTGAAGCAATAATATATATTTATGCGTAATTATAAGACCGTGTGTATGTATTTATTTAAAATATACCTGTTTATATTTCCTGAGGTCAAACGGATAACCCAATCTTCTCCTCCACTGGTCTCATTTGTAATAATCCGGGAACGTACCACTGTAAAAAGTTTGATTTACCTGGCGACGTTTGTTCGGCAGTTATTGTGCGGACGGATTCGCAGATATTAATAGAGGTCTATCGCAATATCTGTAGGTAAGTTCGTTTCACGGCGCCCCTAATTACGGCAATGTACAAGAGCGGCGTTTTCTATCAAGTTCGGTAAATCTATTTGTTATTTCCAACTCCTGGATCATCCGTGAAAGTAACAGTGCTAGACCATTTTTGTGGATTCAAAATTTACTGGATTTAAAAATTTAGTGCCAAAAAAAGTTTCGACAAAACTTTTGGGAATTAGTAAGGAATTATAAACTTTGAAACTATCAGTTTTCCCACAGAAATCCCGACTTTGCTCCTTTTTCTGGACTCATCCAGAGTTGGCGCTATAGGGATGGAACAAATTTAGAAAGATCTGTAAAAATATTTGCTACATCATGACGATCATGAAGGGAAGTGAATTTTAAGTTCTACTATTTGACTTAATTCATTAAATTTAAACTGTACTGTTTTAATATTCCAAATATATTTGCCCTGGAACTGGAAAGTATGGAACTAAAATAATTAGTAATGCAAGGGTAAGTTATACACGCCCATACCCTTTACAAATAAAGTCTATATCAGGGCTAAGTATAAAAGATAGAGTTTCAAAATAAACTTAAAAATGAAGCATGTATTTATGTAGACACTTGAAATAATTTGAAAGTAGCCTTAAATTTGCACAATAAGAAATTTTAAAATAAAACTGAGAAATATGATAAAATCCTGTCAGTCCTGTTCCAAAACTCTTGAAAGCTTCAGTTGATTTTTTGCTATTGCTTCCTTAAACATATTTTTTTAGTATTTT
Organism: Allacma fusca; assembly: GCA_947179485.1. Lineage (NCBI taxonomy): Eukaryota > Metazoa > Arthropoda > Collembola > Symphypleona > Sminthuridae > Allacma > Allacma fusca. The sequence goes on along the minus strand of OX359245.1, from coordinate 35,334,700 downwards.
TTTTCAAAAAATGTACCGTTTGTCAAAATGCTTTTACGTCTTTACCATTTTGGCTCTTACTACCTCCATGGTTTTGAGTTCACCTAACCATTTGAAAGGTACTTATTTTTAGCTCAAATTTTTATTTAATTAACGCTATCGCGCTCTTTACACAGACTTTACAGAAAATTTGCAGCTTCAAAAGTGTTGAAATCTGGTATGATCTTGAAAATCCGGGACATTTTAGATTACACAGTTTCAATAATTATTATAAATAGATTTAGATAGGATAAACTTGGGAAATATCATTTTAAGAAATATAATAATATAAAAAAGAAGAAAGATAAGGAAGAAAGACATTGTGTGAAAACCTTAGTTTTTATAATAGAATCACCCCAGGCAAAACAAGGTCAGGGCTGAGTGGATATTCACCACTGCCAAGGCTGATACCACTGGAATGGTCACAATTGTGTCCACCAGACCTGTCCTGAGGCTCAGTATTGGAACTGACGCTACTGTGACAAAGTCACCGCAGAGGACAGAAATTGCATAAACGATTCCTACTGGGACGGCAACGACTGTGTCTACGGGGATGGCTATAATTGCGCCAATGGTTACTACTGGGACGGTAGTGCTTGTCAGTATGGATGCTAATAGGGACGGGACATCAAGAAATAAAACCTGATATTTACATATGCAAAAGAAGACAAAAAAACTTTGTGCATAACCCAATTTTACAATAAACAAAACTGAACATAACAATATTCCAATTTCTGAAGAAATATGTATCAATTGATTTGATTTACGCTTGTCTCGATTTTTAAAAATATCGAGCTGAATTTATTGAAATCTCATTAAACAAAATCGAGACTATAATTTAGAGTCAGCACTGATGATTGGTTACACTTGATTCTACATTTGATAATTCTGGGATTACATCATTACAATATTTGCATTTGCCTATAAAATATACAGATAGAACACAAAATAATTTTAATAACCACATAAAGCTTAGCAATCACAATTATAAATATACTAAAGCTGATGCGAACGCCTAGCTTCAGGGCCCTTCAATAATTAAATTGATTATGTAGTAAAAAGGGAGGGGCTGGCGGGGGGGAAGTTGAGGCAAGTTCTCAAATGTTAATTTGACGATTTTCTTGCCAGGAAAGGAGGGGGTTTGGAAATAACCGAAAGTTAAAACTAGGGTTGATTTTACAGAATACTGACTATTTTCACACCACCATCCCTACTCGACTCAATCAGAATGGCATGTGAGTCATCAATACATGTCAAGCAAATGCATACATAGTGTGTTTCAAATGATCTCAAAAAATACGACCAATAAAGCTTGTAATTTAAGTATGTAGTTTCAATATCATACTCCACACCCGCTAAGCTCAATTTGTAACAACTAACGATTTGCCATTTGAAACGAATACAGAAATGACAAAACTTTGGCGGTTATTATAATAATTGAAGCCGACGGTACAATTTCCAGCTTAAATTTAAATGTTGTGCAGAAAACGTTTCCGTAATCTCATTCATCACAAGTCGGGAAGTCTCATTCTCAATTCGGAATATTATCAAGACACATTGAGCATAGTTGCGTAGATGCATTACAATTTACAGGCGTAATGACATTTGTTATTATTGCAGTTTTATAAATAAACAAAATTAATTTACTATCAACTATTCCAGTAGTTTTATTTTTTAAACAATTCCCTTAAATCGGTCAAGTATTACATCATTTACGTTATTATTATACATTAATTATTTATGTTACAAACACAAGCATTACATTGCTTTCAAATAAAATACAGTATAGCCTTAACTAAGAAAACTGGACTTCATTCCTAGCACGCTTCACCGTCTCGAACATAGAAGATCAAAACTGGTTTGTGACTTAAATCTCATGACCAGACCTATATTCAAAATAAATAAATAATCGTTATGGATAAACATAAAATAAATTATTAAGGGATATTTCTCAAAGTCAAATTTGTGTTCCCTTCAGGGGAACCAGTACACTGTTCATTAAGAGTATAGTAATTTCAAGGGAAGTTTTTTTTATTCAAGAGTATCTATACTTACGCTCCATATTCACAGGCATGACCATTCCAGTAGTAGCCATGGGAGCATTTATGACCATCCCCGTGCTGACACTGATCGCCGTCCCAATAAAAGCCCCCAACGCAACCACCACTGGAGACGCATCTGCGACCATTCCAGTAATGCTTTACGGGACAATTGGGCGGAGCGCACTGATGACCGTTCCAATGGTAACCCTCCCTACAATGGTAACCACCTTGGGGAACACACTCGTGACCGTTCCAGTATTGACCCATCATACAGTGGTGACCCCCATGGGGAACACAATGATGACCGTTCCAGTAGTGACCCCCCCCCCCCCTACAATGATGACCAATCTTTAAATCCTCAGTGTCTACAGTGCTCCTGAAATCAAATCACAGGGAGTTACAACTTTTGAAGAAATAATTAATTACACATTCAAACCCTAGTAGAAAAGTTACTACATTTAACGTAAATGCACCGTAAATCTGTTACGTAAGAACGTAAAAATAACGTAATAATAATGCGTTTAATCTAGGCAAAAATGTCCGCTTCAAAGAGGGCAGACCAACGTAACTGTTGAGAAGTGAAATGGCATAGTTTTGCTACTGTGTAGCAGTGATAATTGTTACTGCTGTTAATTTTATTTGAAGAAAGTGAATTTATTTTATTTAGCTATTTTTGTCATTTCTAAGTTAATTGACAATAGCAAAAGTATTGAATATTACTTTCATAGTAATAATTGTAAGGCAAGTATTATGAAATGTAGCATAGCAAGCGTATGTAAGTATTAGTACATTGATCTGGTTAAGATGCAATGATGACTAGCGCTTGTAACAGAATGCATTAAGACACGGAACTGTTAACATCTCAATAAATACTCTTGTTAATCTTTAGAATAGTAATTCTTGTATTCGGGCAAGTCAATTACTTAATTACACGTGTAATCTGCAACTTTCATAGTAAATCAAACTACATCGGGATTTTACTATTTATCAGTCACACACACCTCAACATTTGGTCCTTTTCGAACCGGATAGTGTCTTAATCATATTTTTACTGAAGAGTTATTGTGGTGACTGACATTATGGATGCTCTGATTGCAAGAAGAAAGTTGGTGAAGTCAAAGTTAACAAGAGTAAAGGCTAATGTTGACCATGAGAATGCGCAACTGTGGAATGCGGCTACAGCTGGGGTCTATGATCAACAAATTACGGATATGTGGAAGGACTTCAATTCATTATTTGAAGAAATTATGTCTTCATGCCCGGAGCAGGAGGAGGAAGTACATCTTCAACAGTATGATGAAATAGCGGATCGGTTTGATGAAGTTAAGGTGGCAGTGAAGCGCATCATCGGAAGGATGTCTGGCACTGAACCTCAAGCATCGAAAAGGAGGATGTCGGCTGATGGAGCATCGGAGCATGCTGTGACGGTGAAGTTACCAAAGTTGGAGACGCCAACATTTTCTGGTAGTATGTTGGAGTGGACTTCATTCAGGGACCTATTTATGTCAAGTATTCATAATCATCCGACACTTAGGGGCGCAGAGAAATTAAGTTATCTCAAAGGTTGTCTGAAGGGAAGTCCAGCAGAATTGTTGCAGCCGTTTTCAATTTCTGATGCAAACTATGAAGAAGCATGGGCCGCATTAAACAGAAGATACCACAACACGCGTGAGTTAATTAAAACTCATTTAAATCGACTAATCGATATGCCTATTCTGAAAAGAGAATCAGGAATCGAGCTGCGGAGGATGGTGGATATTGCTTCATCGGTAGTGAGAGCACTAAGGGCACTGGAAAGGCCGATTGATGAAGATAGTGACTTGGCAATATTACTCATCACTACAAAGTTGGACAACGAAACACATAAGTTGTGGGAAACGAAAATTGGACGGGAAAGAATTCCAAAGATGGCGGAGCTGATTGAGTTCCTGGATGATCGTGCTGTTATTCTGTGCTCATCGGAATTTGGAAAGAAGTTGCCAATCAGTGAAACTATGCGGGAAAAGCAGCAAGAAAATTGTGCATGCTCATCATACGAATGTCAATGCTTGCTGTCTATTATGCTCAAGTAAGGAGCACCTGATTGGGGACTGCGAAGCATTTTTAAAAATGACGGTTGCAGACAGAAGGGCAAAGGTAGTAGAATTGAAGTTATGCTACAAATGCATGCGAGCGGGTCATTTGGCAACGAAGTGTTTTAGCAGTACAACATGCAGCATTTGTCAAGGAGCGCATCACTCACTTTTACACATACGGAGGAATTCGGGAACCGAGGTCAGGACAGAATCGGTGACAGCACATATTGGAATTAGTTCTGTATCGGCAACATCAAAGAAAGGATTGATGGCTACTGCAACGATTGCTGTTGAAGATAACAAAGGAAGGTTGCAAGAGTTCAGAGCACTCCTTGATCCAGGCTCCGATGTCAGTTTTGTTTCGGAGAGAGCAGCAAAATCTTTGAAGTTAGAACGGAAGATTTGTGATGTTAATATTTCTGGAGTTGGAGAATCGAAAGCGGGAATTTCCAATTCTTCCATCACACTTGGGTTAAGATCAAAAGAAGAAGATGATTTCGAGATGAAAGTCAATGCATACATTCTTCCCAAGGTTACAACGATGTTACCGAAGCGAAAAGTTAATGAAGATGAAGTAAGCCATTTAAGAGGTTTGCCTTTAGCAGATCCTGGATTTATGGTACCGGGATACATCGATATACTTTTGGGGGCTGATGTATTCTTCGATGTAATGAGATGTGGAAGAGTAACCGGAGCGAAGGGTAACCCAATCGGACTATTTACTGTATGGGGTTATACAGTCGTAGGAATGTGTCCATCACAATCAATCAACAGCGATACATCAGAGTGACCAATTTTATTTCACGATGGGCGGTAGTGTTGAAATAGTTATTTCAAGATGGGCGGAATGTTGAGAAGTGAAATGGCATAGTTTTGCTACTGTGTAGCAAAGGTAATTGTTACTTAATTTTATTTGAAGAAAGTGAATTTATTTTATTTAGCTATTTTTGTCATTTCTAAGTTAATTGACAATAGCAAAAGTATTGAATATTACTTTCATAGTAATAATTGTAAGGCAAGTATTATGAAATGTAGCATAGCAAGCGTATGTAAGTATTAGTACATTGATCTGGTTAAGATGCAATGATGACTAGCGCTTGTAACAGAATGCATTAAGACACGGAACTGTTAACATCTCAATAAATACTCTTGTTAATCTTTAGAATAGTAATTCTTGTATTCGGGCAAGTCAATTACTTAATTACACGTGTAATCTGCAACTTTCATAGTAAATCAAACTACATCGGGATTTTACTATTTATCAGTCACACACACCTCAACAGTAACATTTTAACGATAATTTACGTTATAAAGCTCGTTAAATAAACGTAAGCATATAACGTTGATTATATCAATCCATTTTACCTCGAATAAATTATGTATCTTAAAGTTATTTGATTCAATTACCTCACACGAAACGTTTCAAGTGTCTTATAAATCCACGTTTATTCCACAAACATTTTCAGCAAGATTAGAAGCTTTGAAAGCTGTAATATCTTTAAAATGTTTATATAAAATAGATGTCAATCATAGTCGTCTGAGAAAGCCCCTTTGTAAGTGGTATCACGCCCTGGAGCCGTTTTCAGCCAGTATTTGGCCATTTCCTCAATACTCTTGTCTGTTGCACCAGGAAAAATTATACGAACTGAACCTGTGTGATTGAATATTGTAAATTAATTGATTATTTGTTTGAGTGGGTTTTAATATTGTATAACAGTTGGATGCTTTAAATAGCATAATTATTTAAGGATAAACAGGGTTCTAACGTTTTAAAAGTTTAACAATATTGCCAAATTTCAACAATCCAACTTTGGAGATTTGATTTTTGTTTTCACAATTCCTTTCCAATTCATTTTAGCAGCTAAACTGTCCTGGAAAATATCAGCCAATACTCGCTTCGTAGCTTCATCTTCACTTTTTCCTCCAGTTTTTGATAAAAACTGAGCCTATATGACATATTTAAAATAATGCATTGAAAAAATTGATTCTGAATAATATAAAACTATTGCCACATTATATTTTGTAAGCACCCGAAATAACTAGCAAGAAGTAAATTGTTTAAAACTGAAATTTTTTTCAATAAAATTACAAACCAAAGTTTCCAGTTGATCTGCTTCATCAACGAAGGCATTTAGCAAATTAACTTCCTCCAGTGATTTGGTAGGAAACACTGGGCAATTTGGTGGAAACTCTATCCCCACCGGAAGATTTGGTGAAACTCTTTTCAAATCATTCTGAATTGCATCAATTTTTCTCTCCAATCTTTCCATTCGGCGAAGAATAACCTTCTGGAATGCTGCAAAGAACAAATTACAAAAGGATTTCAAACAAATCTGCATATCGCGGGAGTAATACAAGGAAATTAAAATTCATCAATAATTACATGTATCACGTCGTTCGTTGTTAGGACCGTTGGAAGAATCCTCATTAAAATTTGAAACAACCACCCCTGAGCTTTCAGATATATGCTGGGAGGACGAAGATGTCTGTACAATGTCAATGACAAACGGCTGGCTTCTATCGTTGAAGCTTACCTGAGAACTTGCAAGGTTAGGAAGTCCGTTCTCAAAGTCAATGTGCGGTGCCTTTGCTAAAGAATTTGCCTTTTTCCTTTTAGGTGCTAATTTCTCATCTGTATCGGAATCATCTGAACTGGATTGTGGACTAGTACACAGTTTAGACATTCTTTTCGGATTGGAGGCACTTCTAATGGCGTTGTCAGATTCTTCGTTTGCAGTCGATTCAATCAAATAGCGATCCCGCTCTTGACGCACCAGATCGATATCAACTACAGTAAAATAAAAATATTATAAAATATTGTAAACAATAATTGATAATAACACAGACATCACAGCAATACTAAATACAGATTAAAAGTTAGAAACTGTGGCGTTACTAGATATAAACTTGACTTTGCAAGGCCAAATTTTCCAGGTTTTGTGGGGTACCGAATCTTTCTTTTTTATTTCTTTTTGATATAAATTCCCTGGCCAGTAGCAACTTTTGAAATGAGGGGTCAACCACGATATGGGTACAATTTCACAGGCAGTACTTCCATCGGCGGCCTTCTCGTCAGGAAAATTTACAAGCACATACATTTTGTCAAGCTAAAATAGAGATAAAATAATAATTTCATTCGAGCGTGTGACATAATGGTAAAATAACCATTTCAGAACCTTCTCCTGGAAGTGCAAAAAGTTTTTCCACAATGGTATCGTACTTAATACAGAAAACCTTTGAACTTGCTATTTTGGCAATAAATATCCCCACATTGTCGGATAAAAAGGGGTAATGAAACAGATTTCTAATCCTAATTAATTTTTTACACATGACAAAAATATCGGAATTCCGCTGTATAAAATTCACAACTTGTACAAACTCGCCGGCCTTAGTTTTACAGAAACAGTCGCGTTTGCTTGTACTTAAAACAAAGTCATTTGTTTCACATTTTTTGAATTTAAAATATTCTTCGGATTCATGCTCTGGCAGAACCGGTCCATAACAATTTTGAATCGATAAACGTGGATATTTAGGAGCACTAAATTTAACGCTACTGTCATTATATTCCGTAATTCTTCTATGTAGCTGCTGCAGGGGTTTATTTCCTGACCTTATTTTTGAGTTTAGCTTGCCTAGATACGACTCGAATCGGAAAGCACTAAATTTGTCTAACCTACCGTGACACTTGACATCGTCAGCTAAATGTATCACATTGTGCACATTGTACACTACATGGTCTACCCCGTAAAGATCGCGGTAGTGTTCCACAAATAATTTCAAAATTTTGCCAGCTGTCTCATACAAATGTATTTTGTCAGTTAGTAAAATGCGAACTCCAACGCTAAGTAACAAAACATTTTGGTACACCTCTGTTTTAAGAGTATTTTTAAGGATCACGGGCCCCAAATAAATCAGAATCAAGCGACATTCCGTTGCTTTCCATCTTGAAAATATTTCAAGATCTCGTGGTTTCCGTTGAAATTCCGATGGAATATTTTGTCTGAATGTATTTAGATAATCTGAAATATGCCTCACTTCGATGCTGGATAATCTTGTTTTTATTGGACCTTTCGTCCACAGTTGTATAAGTTTGCGGACAATTCCAAGGCAAATCAAATGCATATAGTCCAGGGGTATTTGACTAATCATTCCAATACCAATTGTTTCTAGAGGAGATAGTTTACAGTTGTAAGGAGTGGCATGGTGTTCTTCTTGATCCCGGTTTCCGAATGATGAGTCGGTTCGTGTAGTGTCGTTCAGTTTTGGAAACACAACTTTATTTTTCCACTCCCCCTCGGTCGTACATTTTTCACACCCAAAATACCCACCGTGCCCTTTAATACCTTTGATAAACGCACGTGCAGGTGCGTCACACACAAAAATGCATTTCAGTTTATCAATTTTTAACACTTGATTTTCCATTTCGACTCCCTCGTCTTCTAATGAGGAAAATTCTGATAAAAATATTTTGAAAAAATCTTCCAAGCTTTTGGGTTTCGAGTTTCCCATATAAATTTGAATGGCGAAAGGGGTTGTATCCACACATTCGTTGACTGATCCTAAAATTGGCCACAGACAAATATTGGAACTGTTAAAAGGTGGAATACCATCGATATTGAACTGAAGAGATATATTCGATGTATTTATTTTCAGGCCCGATTTTAGTTTGGTCAAAATTCCATTTTTTAATCCTAGATACACCATTTCCCCTGTTGAACACTTAGTCACAGCACTACGTAGTGGTGTATGTAATAATGTTTTGGAACTTTTGGGAAGTTCCGGGTGATGATTAGCAAGAATTTGAAGTAGTCCATCTAGAGCACGATGAGAAATATTTTCTTGCAAAGCCCAATTACGTAGCTTTTCCGGAAGTTCTCCCGTGTATAAAGGCGTTTCATCAATGCTTTGGTCAAGTTGTTCAGAATCACTATCTTCAAAGCTTGTTGTAGAATTTTGACTACTGTCCTCACTTGAAAATAATATTTCGGAGTCAATATCTTCAGTGACCCCATTTTCGATAGTATCTTTAAAGTGGACATCAGTACTTATTTCTTGATCTTTGTTGTACATTAATAGCCCCAAAAACCCCATTTGAAATAAGGGCTAGAGTACCAAAAATAATAGTATATTTTGTAAAGGAGCTCATTTTAAATATTAAATATTTATCGACCTGAAAACTACTCAAAAATGTTCGAACTCATCAAGTGGAGTAGCGTAGTAGAAGAATGAATTTTAGAGAAGAATGTCATTTTTATTTATACACAATTCCAAAAGCTAACCTGAACTGATTTACTAGAAATGTGAAGTAAAGGTAAAAAATACTTTGTGAAAGTTATATTGTTTAAAAATATATGAGAAAACTATTATTTTTACGGGGTTTGGGAATCAAAAATAGAAGGCAAGCGTAGTAGCTCATGCTCAACTTATATCTATGCATTTTAAATGCCAGAAATACATTCCAAGGGAATCACAACTGTTGACATTAAATAGGCTGATTTGCAGCTGTGAATCCCCAAGTCTTACAAGGAATTTAGCTCTTTAGTAGAGATTTAAATTTGATACATTAATTAAAATTTGAATATTATAATTCTAAACTTTACCTTTCCTTAAAATTTTATTTTAAATTCCGAATGATGAATGTGTATAAAGTTCCTGAAATTCTGAAGCAGAACATTTACACGCCAACAGTTGGCTCTCATTTTGAAATGGACTGTAATGTGGCCATTTTGTGCAACAGACAATAGGCATTGACACTGTGTCTTTTCTTGGAGTCTTTTACAAAAAAATCCCTATTTAAGGAAAACTCAAATCCCTGTAATAATTATTCACGTTTGGTTGTCTGTCAAAAGGCACTCTTCTTCAGTATCGGATCCTATTCTAAGCTTAACTTCACCAAATTTTGTACACTTTTTTAAAATCCCCGGAGAAGTCCCCCTTCTATCTGTTTGTAGTTAGCTGGGTCAACCTTTGGGGTAGCGTAAGATCCAGTCACTAAAGTTTTGAATTATAAGGGAAAAACATTTTATACTTGGAATTCTGTTATATTCACAATTATAATGAAGCTGGCAGGAACGTTTGAGGTGTTGGAGATAGACAAGATCGCAATGTATGTACATGCATAGTTTGAGAGTGAGGTTGGTAATCTTACTCGCGGAGTAGAAATCTTACTCCTTTGACCGTTACGCGAATTGGTATTGTTTCTTATGTAATGGCTGAGGAGTTGTCTGTTGGTTACTCCGTTTCACACGAGTTACTCTCTGGCTTCATACAAGTACTGAGACTATGGGAATATGAGAAAATGGTTTTTTTCTATATGTATTGCTTTGTTTCTACTGCAATCAAAACTAGAACTAAAAGAAGCAACTTCAACGGTCATTTTTACGTCCAGCATTAACCGTCTGCATCTGCATATGGTAACTATAGTAGTCAGTCCCCGCAGTTAACATTTGTTTCTAATATTTGTGGCGACCGTGACAGGACCCGTTGGTGTTCTATTATGGACAGCTTAAGAAAAATTCATGCACCTATTCGTGTAGCCATTGACCGTAATGGAAGATTGCTCGAAGCGGAGTTAGTGAGTGTTCCTCTGGACAAATCAAGAATTGAATATCTTTATGCCATCCTGGAAGAGAAGGGTGGTGAGCTCGAGACAGCCGACCACAACGTTCAAGAGGTCCTGATTCAAGATGATGTGCCTGAACAAGATTATTCCAAGGAGTGTGAAGAGATCGACGTTTATAGAGAGAAACTCATCTATTATCGGATACAAGTTAATGCCATCTTCAAGGAAACCACTCCGTCTGTTTATGCTGACGCTTCAAGTGGAAGCAGTTCGAAGAAAAAGTTTCGCCTTCCTCGAATCGACCTTCCAAAATTTGGTGGAGACGTCAAAGACTGGCTGTGTTTTTGGAGTTTATTCAGAAAATTTCATGAGGATCCTGAGATCGACCTTGAAGCAAAATTCCAATTTTTGCTTCAATCAATCACCCCAGGAACCAGGGCCAGAGAGCTCATTGATAGCTATCCTCCCACATCAGAAAACTACAATAAAGCCATAGAGTCTGAAACAAAGGTTTGGACAAGAAGATCTTCTGGTTGAGGTATACGTACGGGAGTTGCTACGTCTGGTGCTACATAATGCAACAAACCCAAAGAACAAGATCCAGCTTACCAGACTTTATGACCAAATGGAATCACATATTCGTGCTTTGGATACACTAGGAGTTACTAGTGAAAAATGTGCCTCGATGCTTTACCCGTTGGTAGAATCCTGCCTGCCTGAAGAGACGCTTCGTGCGTGGCAACGGCATTCCCAAAACATTGCAACTGGAGGACCGGACAAATCAAAGAATCGACTGACGAGAGTTCTGGAATTCCTTCGTTCCGAAGTGGAGGGAGAGGAAAGAATTCAGCTCGCAAGGACTGGTTTTGGACTAGGAACGAAAAGGGAGAGAGTCCCGAAAGAGAAAGATGTTCCGGAAATCATTCCAACGGCTGCTGGACTGTTGAACCACGAGAACCGGAACTCCCCAAAATCTCCAAAATGTATCTTCTGTTCAAAACGACACACAAGTCAAGAGTGCTTTCAAGCACAGACGATGACTTTACCCGAGAAGAATGAGGTCCTCAAGAAGAAGGGCTGCTTTAGTTGTCTGAAAGCAGGACATTTGAGCAAAGATTGTAAAGTTCAGCTTAGGTGCCTTTTATGCAGCCAAAAACATTTTCCTGTGATGTGTCCGGAATTGCCCCGAAAGAAAGAGATCACAGCAGTAAGCCATAAGGAGAATGATAGCACCATTAAACTATCGTTAGCTAATCTGTCTCATTCTCCTGAAGTTTTGCTTAAAACTTTGATAGTGAGTATCAACATTGGAGGAAAGTCAAGACCAGTCAGAGTCCTCATTGACGATGGGTCACACCGTTCATACATCCTCAGGAGCATCGCCGAAGACATGAAACTAAATCCTAAGGGAAGTGAAGCAATGATACATGCCCTTTTTGGAGGAGTGAATTCGGAACCCGTGGAGCACATCCGTTACGACGTTTCTGTTGCAAAATTAGATGGAGCTTACCATTGCTCTCCACATTTACTTGACCGACAGAAAATTTGTTCAGCAGTTCCTTAGGTGCCTCGAGGACCTTGGTTTGGTGAGCTGAAGCAGAGAAAGATTTGGATCTCGGATGTTGGTAATGAGAATTCAAACGTGGACATCCTGATTGGAGCTGATTTGGCTGGCAAGTTAATGACGGGTCAAGTAAAGCATCTCAAGTCTGGATTAGTAGCAATAGAAACGAAACTAGGGTGGACTCTAATGGGACAACTCCCTGGCAAAACCCGAAGCGAGGTATGTTCTCTTGTTGTATCTAGTTTGATAAGTTGTGATGCGAGCATTAGTAACCTCTGGAGCCTAGAAGCAATTGGTATCAACGACCCGACCGAAACAAGTTCTAGGGCTGAACTGGAACTAGCGGCGAAGGAACATTTTCTGCGCACCGTGAGGGTGAATGAAGAAGGTCGTTATGAAGTGCACCTCCCATGGGTCGAAGGTCATCCCAAGTTGGGGATAAACAGGGACATTGCTGAGAAAAGGCTTCTGGCTACCACAGCAAAATTGAAGGCTGGTGGGCGTTTTGAGGACTATGCCAAAGTGTTTGAAGAATGGCCTTCGTCCGGAGTCATCGAAGTAGTTCCAGACGACGGTGCGGATGAAGTAGCACATTATCTGCCTCACAGGGCTGTCTTCAAAGAAAGTAGCAGTACGACTAAAGTAAGGCCCGTTTTTGATGCCTCGGCCCATGCAAAGGGATTTCCTTCTCTTAACGACTGTCTTGAAAAGGGGCCAAATTTAATTGAGCAAATTCTGGTAATACTCATTGGATTCCGGGAGAAGAGGATTGGAGTCGTGTCGGACATTGCAAAGGCCTTTCTCCAGCTTTCTGTAACGTCCCGGGACAGAAACTTTCTTCGGTTTTATTGGTGGGAGAATTCCTTGGCCAAGAAAATCAGAGCTTATCGCCACAGAAGGGTGATATTTGGGGTTTCTAGTAGCCCTTTTCTTTTAGGAGCTGTTCTGGAGCAGCAACTATGTAACGCACCAGTACATTTGAAACGCACTGCGGCGCTCCTACAAAGATCCTTTTATGTGGATAACTGCGTTTCTTGCGTGGATGATCAAGACGAGTTGGCAATGTTCATCCAAGAATCTCAGGAGTTGCTGGAGATGGGGAAATTTGACCTACGTGGGTGGGAGTTTACTCTCCCTCGAGACACGGTGGCTGTTGATCAAATTCAGGATGTTCCGGTGCTGGGTCTATTGTGGAACAAGTTAGACGATACACTACGCTGTGATGTAAAGGGAACTGGTCAGACTGAAGCCCTCATGACTAAACGGAAGGTATTATCCGTTACTCATCAAGTCTTCGATCCGTTAGGGATACTCTGTCCCGTTACTCTCCACCCAAAAAGGTTACTCCAAGCCACTTGGAAGTCCAAATCTGCCTGGGATACTGAGCTGCCTCGTGAAATTACGGAGACGTTTGTGAAATGGGCTGAGGAAATACATCTGCTTAATGAAATAAGGATTCCTAGGTGGCTAATCGGAAGTTCAAGCTCAAGAAACTCTTGGAGCCTCCACACCTTTTCGAATGCGAGTAAAGCAGCCTATGCAGCTTGTGTGTTCCTACGAGCCAAGACGGAGAGGGGCATTGTGACACAGCTGGTGCTTGCCAAGTCGCGAGTAGCCCCAACTAAAAACGTATCGATCCCAAGACTGGAACTCCTCTCATGTGTCATGGGAACCAGATTAGCAAACGTGGTTATGGACTGCCTTAATCTTCATGATTCCCCTAGGTTCTACTGGACCGACTCTTCGACAGCGCTCAGTTGGATAAAACGAGACGATCAATGGGCTACATTTGTAGGAAATCGTGTCAAGGAAATTCGTTTTTCTACCTCTGTTGACCAATGGAAGCATGTACCTGGGAACTTGAATCCCGCTGACCTGCCCTCTAGGGGGTGCACTTGACGTCAATTATTAAATTCTCGTTGGTGGGAGGGACCCGTTTGGTTAAAAGCGTCTCCAAATGAATGGCCTGTCCCACATCTGAATTGTGACGAACAGGAAGTCAACAAGAAAAAAAGAAAGACTGTGTCCTCCTTGTTAGCTGCTACAACTGGGTGGGGAGTTATAAGTAAGCATTTTGAGGATCTTAACGTGTACGATAAAATCGTTCGCCGTATTGCCTGGCTTTCCCGCTTCTCACTCTGGATCCGGAAGAAGAAAAATCATTATGAATCATCATGTCTCCTAGTTGATGAACTTGACGGAGCGGAGAAGAAGTTGTTGTTAGCAGTTCAGAAAGAAGCTTTCAACCCTAAACTTGATTTTTCTAAAGGGGTCGCTGTCGTCCAAGGTACTGATGGAATATACCGGGTAAAGTCCAGACTCACAATGAGCGAAGAAACTGCCGACTTCAAGTCACCAGTAATAATACCCGCCAATCACCCGGTAACCACGATGCTAGTTGAGGAACATCATCTGAGATGTTCTCACGCTGGAATTCAAGTAATGATGGCATCATTGAGAGAAAGATTCTGGATAATGCGCAGCCGGAGAACCATCAGGAGGGTTCTTAAGAATTGTATACGCTGCCAGCGATTTGAATCTCAACACGTGGAATCCATCCCTGCTCCGCTACCAAAGGATAGAATCAGAGAAGCTGCCGTTTTTGAAATTGTTGGGGTCGATTTAGCATGTCCACTTTACTTGAAAGGAGGTGCGAAGTCCTGGGTCGTCATCTTCACTTGCGCAGTTTACAGGGCAGTTCATTTCGAGCTCGTAACCTCTCTTTCCACTGAGCGGTTTATAATGTCCTTGAGAAGATTTGTTGACAGAAGAGGCCGACCGTCCATTGTCTACAGTGACAATGGAACAAATTTTGTTGGAACGGATAATTTGTTCAAAGGTGTGGACTGGAATCTAGTAGAGAACTACTCCACCACTGTTCGGATCCAGTGGCGCTTTAACCCGCCAACTGTAGCGTGGTGGGGAGGCTGGTGGGAAAGGATTGTCCGCATGATGAAGACTCACCTTCGAAAAGTTCTTGGAAAAGCCTCCTTGGACTATGAAGAGTTAAACACAATCCTAGCGGATACTGAGGAGGTCATCAACTCAAGGCCCTTAACATACATGTCGGATGATATGGATGATCTCTGTCCAATTTCTCCTTCGCTTTTCCTGAAGGAAGTTCGGAAGGACGGTGTTCCAGAAGATGATGTGGCGAACAATGAGTCGCTCAATAAAAAATGGAAGCACAGGCAGAAATTGCGAGAGGATCTTCGCAAAAGGTTTCGTTCAGAGTACCTAAGCCAGTTAGTACAGAAAGCTGGGCATAACTCCAAGAACATGCGACCCCTGAAGGTGGGAGAAATTGTGTTGATTGGCAGTGATAACCTCAAACGTCTCTACTGGCCCCTAGCGAAGGTTCTGGAAGTTATTCCTGGAAGGGATGGAAATTCTCGAGTGGCCCGTGTGAAAACAGCCGTGGGTGAATACTTGCGTCCTCTACAACGCCTATACCCGCTGGAAATATCATCCTTAGAGGAAGTCAACGCTGACATTGATTCACATAAATTAAATGGAAAGGAAGAAGAAAGTGTACTTCAAGGGGAAGTTGAAGATACCCCAGTTCAAGTCATCAAGACTCGCAGTGGACGGGTTGTTAAAGCTCCATTAAAATATGTAGCTACTTATGTGTCACTTTTTTCTCACTTATTGTAAATCTGTGAGAATAGTTAAGTGTTTTAATTTTAAGTTATTTTCTATAAATAAATGGTGGGAGTATGTTGGAGATAGACAAGATCGCAATGTATGTACATGCATAGTTTGACAGTGAGGTTGGTAATCTTACTCGCGGAGTAGAAATCTTACTCCTTTGACCGTTACGCGAATTGGTATTGTTTCTTATGTAATGGCTGAGGAGTTGTCTGTTGGTTACTCCGTTTCACACGAGTTACTCTCTGGCTTCATACAAGTACTGAGACTATGGGAATATGAGAAAATGGTTTTTTTCTATATGTATTGCTATTGTTTCTACTGCAATAAAAACTAGAACTAAAAGAAGCAACTTCAACGGTCATTTTTACGTCCAGCATCAACCGTCTGCATCTGCATAGGGTAACTATAGTAGTCAGTCCCAGCAGTTAACATTTGTTTCTAATATAAGGCCTTTTGTTCAAATCATGATTTGGTTGGAACATTCGTTTCGTATAGAGCTATATACTATTAATTCCGGTGACCAAAGATGGGCAACCGGGTTTCCTCGCCTGAAACCTTACCTCTACAATGTAATCTCGATTGTCCTTCCTAATACCCTTCCTAAACCGTACTTTTGCTGATTTCCTTTTTCCTAAAAATGGGCATATAATTGCCCTTCCTATTTCCTTGTCAGATTATTAAATTGCCTAGTAGGGCCTTAAACGCCTAGTTCAGTCTGAATTGCGTTTGTTCAGCCTTAGTTGGTAGGGTATGCCTATGCCGGTTTGGTCAAAATTGTACATTTCTTTACGAATAGCGTTGAGAAACGATATACATTAACATAAGCGGGTAAATATGATAATTGTCATAGTTTAAAATGTATATTGTTAGACGAACACAAGATAAATTCCAAGTTTAGATTGAATTTCTGGAAGATATATTTTAACGTTAGCTGCATTCAGATTAATGTACTAAAAATAAACCCTGTCCCTAGCACACGATGAAATCTACGGAAACACCGAATCTAGACGTCTAACTATTAGTGGGGTCCATGTGAGTGGAATTTCTTAACAGTTTGTTTTTGACTATGTCGTTTATTCAACGTAACCAGTTTCATCTCTTGCCGCTGGTTGGCATCAAATATGTCTTCCCGGTAGTCCTTCCTAGGATCCTTCCAATTCCCTCACCCTTCCTATGAACTTGCCTATTATTTTACTTATTCTCAGCCTTCCTATTCTATTTCCTAGTTTTGACATAAATTCTACAACCTTCCTAGTTTCTTTCCTAAAGACATATCCGTTTTGCTTGCCTTCCTTCCTGGTTGCCTATTTACAAGGCCTAGTTTCAGGCGAGGTGCCCATCTTTGCCGGTGACAATGGTCGTAGACATGAGGAAATGTCGGGATTTCGGAAATTACAATTTAATGTTCATTAAATTGAATTCATGTGACTAGAATTTTTATATTAGGGCTATTATAGAATGAAAATAAATCCCTATAAAACCTAATAATCCCAGTGCTTTGAAATATGTTTACAATTATTGATGAAAAAATTCAATGTCAGAATGACTAACCCCTTGGAATTACAAAAATTGTAGTATGGACAATTAAAAATTCTGCTTGAATTTATTTTTGACAATTTACAGTGACGTAAATAACTTTTAACCTATTTGTAATAGTTCCTTAGGCAAATTAAAACATACTTTTGTAACGTATAGACGAAACTCAAAAGTGAATTCTGGAGAATTGTGCTTCCCATAGCGAATTAACAACAACTTCTGAATTCCTCTTCACTAGGAAACCCCGTCATTTAATCGAATTCCACCCTATCAAATGTACAGATTCTAAAAAATCGGGTACTGTCCAGACAAGCCAGGCTGACACTTTACCAATTAAGGACAGGTGTGTTACGCACGCCTCTCTTGCCTCCGATAAGCTTATGCTTGTTACCATAGAGAGACTGTCAACGTCAACCATCGTTTACTTGTCAACCATAGATTGACTCTGTATTTGTAATGAGTCAGTCAACCATCGAGTTTCAATTTCTTAATCATGTTGCAAGATATTTACATTGCATATGCATACATGCTTTTATTTCGCGCTGAAACGCATGAAAAATTATCGGCCAATCGCAGGCAAGAAAGGCGTGCGTAACCATCTGTGCTTAATTGGTAAAGTGTCAGCCTGGGTTGACTCGACAGTACCAATTCTGCTCCGGCTTGAAGAGCTTCCTGAGTCTTGAAATTCTCCTTGACTGGAATCCAAGTCTTGAAAATAATAAATAGAAAATAATTAGCAGGATTAAAAATTCTCCCAAATTTTACATTTTTAACAAAAATGAATTCCTTTGGAAAGTATTTATTTTTCTTCTCTCTATTTGTATGTGGAATATTTGGGCCCCTTCCCAAGCCTGAAGGACATTATTTTTCTCATTTCAAATCATTGATCTTTGTTTTTCTAATACTTTTCTGCACTAGATATTAAATTTCTGTAAAAATTCGTACAGAAACTTTTCTCTTTGCATGTAATTTTAATTCAACAAAGAGACTGTCATAAATGCATAACACGGACATTCATGTACTCCTTCCGGAGGGTAAACTAATAATTAAATTCCTAAATACAATCCTAAATAATAATTATGATTTCTACTTAGCCTCCTTGAACCCCCCACAAAATAAAAAGGAAAAGTGTATAGTCATATGAATTTATTTAATTTTGAATGCCATATTTATTTCTTTAACAGACATAAGCTGGCCTGATGAGTTGCTATAAGAAGTATGGGTCTACTATATTTTCCTAATGAAATACCATATATATATTTTTAGTATTCTTTTAGGTGCACTGATTATGATGAGTTTTGTGAGTTTAGAGCTTGAAATATGTCAGTAAACATTTGTTTTTGCAATAAATGTAAAATAATTCCTAGTTTTAATGAATTATAGTGTCGACCGTAATGCCAGTACCATTAGTCAAAGTAGCAATTCAATAATTATTATGCCGCAATATCAACCTATATTATTAGCCAGATGAAGCATTTTGATCACACTTGATACATCCTCAAGAGGAAACAGATCTTCACGTGAATGAATTTAATTTGGAGAGTTTTACATATAATATCGATTTTAAGGATTAGTTCCGTTATTAGATTATACCTTAAAAATTACATTTCAAATCGTACGAGTTAGTATGACTTTGGCTAATACTTTTATAATCCTCTTTTATCGATCCATTTAATAATGTGGACAATATTTTTATTGTTAGATTATATGTCCGTATAGACGTTTCCCACAAAGCAAACAAAGTTGGTTTAGGGTTCGCACGTTACGTGTATTGACTTGGATTGTATTGGATTAAAACCGGCTCCGGCTGCCCTGGAGTAAACTATCTGGTGAAAAGAATTGGATAAAACGAAGTGGAACCAATACAATCCACTAGTCAATAAAAACCTGTAGTGACCGGAACCATCCAAGAGCATGGTCAGCCTAATTATTAACGAGCACCTTTTGTCCGTTTATTTAAATTTCCGCTCGTTCATAGTTCAATGGCCTCACACAACGCCGGAGAGGTGGCATGCCAAGCAATCCTTATTATTAACGAGCACTACCTGTTCGTTGATATAAAGCTCTGCGCGCTACTCTTAAAATAAGCTCGCACTAGTTATTCATGCACATTAAGTAATTTTCCCGGTGTAGCACAGGACCTTTAGTGTAAGTTAGTTGGACCAATTGTTTTTAAAATTGTGCTGCCCAACTTTAGGGAATCAAGTGTTCTGTTTTTAGGGGCGAATTGAAACGAAGTTTCCGGTTGTGATCCTTTCAATATCTGTTTGTCTGCATGTCTGTTTATCTGTATTCACGCTAACTGTCTAAACAAAACCACCACAAAATTCAAAGTTTTTACAGTGGAACGGAATGTGTCAGAACCTTATGTTTTGGCAGAAGATAGGATCATCCGTTTGACATGATATTAAAATGGGCTACATTCAAATACACACTAATGCATACGGCTACCACGGACCCATTGTCCGATGTCCGAGATAGAAGAACCCCTCAAACAAAACTTTTACGAATGTCTTTCAATCTCGTTTCATAGGAATTGCGTAAGCATCACTTCACCCTTGGACTTTGCAATTTAGTCCTCGTTACAGACGATTTTTAAATATTAAAAAGCCTAATCAAGCTAATATCTAGGTGTTATCTTTATAAAAAGTAGGGAAACGTTTTAAACCTACGAAGAGTGTAAAGTCAAATGTGTCTTTGTGGCCTGTTTTACCAAATATTAGAAAGCTGCTTGAGAAAGTTTGAGGGAAAACTCTTTAATGTGCTGGTTAGGTAAGAGGTTTCCAACGGAGCTGAAGTAAGAGGCCTAATTAAGATGTTCAGATGAAATAGTCAACAGAAGGTCATTTTTCCAAGAAACTATACCAAGATTTGTAAAAAGTCCCCAAGCTGGGTCTATACAATTTAAGAGTCACTCCGTGCCGACAAAGAATATGACACTGTTTATGTACGACGATACACATAATATAGGATGAGTGTAAATGAATAATGCGCATGACATTTGCTGCAAGACATTATTTACCCGCTTTACATTTAAAAATCTTTTAATTGAACTATGCTATTATTAAGGCTGTAGAAGTAACACACAAAACGTACATCAAAACTTTTAGACGGTTTCAATCTTACCAATAACTACACCAAATTCTTGTACACCTAGAATTACTTGCAGAAAAACTGGGCTTCCCTAAGACATGTTTAATGTTTACAATTTTAAAAAAATCTGTAATTGAATCAAAATTTCCAGAAATTTGGTCTAAGAATCAATGAAAAGGAAGACACGGAATATTTGTTCATGGTGTATTTTATTTGTCATTTTTTAATCCTAATTTTTAGATCAGGAGTAAATTTCAGAAATAATAGGAAAGAACATAATTACCAATTATTACGTCAAGAAATGTTTCCAATCTTTGGCAACATTCGTTCCAACAAACTAAAATATAAAGGAAAACCTATAGAACCTTTTGCAGATCTATCTAATCTTGGTAATCTAAAACGGGTCTAATTTTGTAAAATTTGAAAAGAAGAGCTATTTCAAGCTGTTCACATTTTTCTCACCTTCAGTTCTTACTGAAAATACGTTTTCCGCAAACTGGATTTCACTTCTTTCCCTTTTGAATAGGTACAAATTATGGATTGCCAAAACAAAAAACGGGTCAATCTTTTAATAATGTGAAAACAGTTTTCTAAACATCTAAAATAGGGTCCTGTTTGTCACGTTTCCATTTAGACCCAATTAAAAATGAGTAAGGGGTGTGCTACAAAGGTACATTTAATCACGTGTATTGGGGAGCGTACACAAATTACGTCACCCACGGGGTGGGTAGGTAGTGGCAGTAATAGTTGACCACTGATGACATAGCAGTGGAGTTCACATCAGCAAAGATGACGCCACCAAAAAATTTCCGCCGTTTTTAAACATGCCTTACATTTGTCGCTTGTATTAAAATGAAGTGAACATAAAAGGATAAATTCATTCCAGAATTCAAAGTGACCTTTTGGATGATGTAATTTGTGTATGCTTCCTTGTCCATGCATGACTTAACTTTGTGGTTACTACACTACTTCTTTTTTGCGCTCCTTTGAAGCCTGCTCTTCGTGACGCCCTATACGATCCCACCAGTACTGTAATGTTGCGGAAGTCTCTGAATTGAGAGTCCTATCTCTTCTGAGTCCCAGAGTATCATGAAATAAGTCCGTCCAGTCCGTCCCAGTTAGAAATGACGTGAGTCCGACTCAGTCCCAGTCTCTGGCAGAGTCTTTGGATAAAGTCTGTATCCGTCCCTAACCCTTTTTAAGCTCACACGCAGCTCCCCCAACAAAGCACGTGTTTTGAGGGATATACCTATCAGAGCGTGAGCTTCAAATTTTATTTTGTAATTTACTTGTGCTCTGTATGATTATTAGTGGAAAATTCATTGTTTATTACTAATCTTTGAATTTTCCAATTTTATGCATATACTACATTTTTCAGTATAATATTACAATTAGTGTGTCCAATGCTATGTATACATTTATTAAATTGAGGGAGACCATACTTCGCCCACATCTTTGCATATTTACTGTTGAAGTTAATTGCATAGTTTTACAACATTAATTACGTAATTTTTTACTTTTACAAACACCAGTTAACTAGCGGAGCCTCGGTTAAGTACCCACGTTGCTACTTCACGTTTGTTCCCACAAGCTGCAAAGTTCTTTGCGAATGTTGTGGCCTGAACCGTTGTAGCGTCTCACATGGCTACCGTATAAATTATTGTTTATGATGTTCTTGTTTATAATGTTATATTTATGCATTTACAAACATGTTTATATGATTGACTTTATTGGACTATGTTCTAATTAATATAATTCCTAGATGTTTGGTTGAAAGAATGATGAAAAAGACAGTCAGCTTAGAAACTTGTCAAAAGAAAGACTTGAGTAAGTGTACTCCGGAGTTTGTCTTTCTTTAAAGTACGACATTTTACAAGGTTAAGCCGTAAGCTGGCGTATTTGAGGCAAGACCTTGAAGTCCATAAATCTCATAAATAGAGAATAAATAATTATTGCGCTTAGCGCTGGTCCTTCGTTATTTTTGAATAATTTTAACCAAGAGGTTAACTGCGAGCCTGACATGGCGGGTAACAACAGCGAAGTTTCTTATTCTTCTGCAAAAAGACTTTATTTTCCAAATTTATACCCTCCAATCTGTTGCCCAAGCCCTTTGTGAAAGCACTTGCTGTTCCAAATGTACGCTCGACATTGGCGGTAGAGTCTGGAATTGAAAGGTAATCCACGGCTACAGGTGCCAGTAAAGGACATTCGCTGGTTTTGGTTCACCAAAATTCAAAGGCATCACTATTCTCGGAGGTATTATCATACGATGAGTTTGACAGATATTTCTCAAGCTCTAATTCAAATGCGCTTGTTGACGGTGATCCCGCAGAGGCCTGCATTTTTAGAAGCGCTTCCTTCATTTCCTGATCTGCAATTAGAAGATAAAAAATTACTAACTTCTACGAAAATAAAGCCTCTCACAAGTTAATCCAATCACAGATTTGCTTCATAAACTTACTCAAGGGGAATTTGCTTGTCGATAAGGCATGTGAATGTGGAGATGGTTGTTCTTCCACGGCGCGTATTCACCTTCACCGGAATTCCAAATTTTAAATTCTTTGAGTAAATGTTTTTTGGCTGCAATTTGTTGTGAAGGCAGTAGTATCATTCTGTATCTGGGATCGAGTAGGGTTGCTGTTGTGTAAGTTCCCTCAAAATCATGTTGTGTGTCATGAAACCATTTGGAAACTTTTTGCTTCAATGCTTGTTTGATATTATTTGCAACGTCTTTGAAGACTACATTAGTATCGTACTTGTCCAAATGATAATACATGGACCGTATTGCAACAATAACCTCCGATGAAACAGCTTCTTTTTCTGTTGACACCATATTTGTATAATCATGAAATGGTTTCAGAAATTCAGCTATCTCACGAATTCTTTCCCACTCTTCATCCGATAGAAGGTATTTGGATTTTCCGTGCTCCAGGAGTATTGAATTGATAACAGGTTTAACCCGAAGTAGTCGATGTAATACAAGATACACATAATTCCAGCGGACTTCACAAAAAGACACCAGTCCTACACCCGCTTGTTTCACTAAGTTCCCAGTAAGTTTTTCAGATCTGGAGAATTTGCTGACTAAATTCTTCACCCGATCGATGGTAGCTTGTAATACTTTATCAAATTCGAACCGTTTTAAGCAATTTAACCTTGTATGAATAAAGCATGTCAATCTCCGGTACGTTGGATTCACTCGGCCAATGTCTATGTCTTCGCCCACTCCGATATTCGCAGAATCAAGAGTATCAACTTCTTCATCCTCAGAGGAATTTCCTGGGTTTTCTTCAGTTATGTCAGCGTCATCGGCTCTATCGTCTCGACTTTCTAATTGACAAAAGGTTTGCTGGTCTATTCTATGACTGCATACCATGTTAGAAGCACCGTCAGTAATAGAATGTCATACTTAAATCGGTGAAATTTCAAATGTGGCCATCACTTTTCTCATTTCTCTGATTATGTCTTCTGCTTTGTGAGTGATACTGCTGAACTTCTGGATGCCAAGTATTACGTTGACTTTTCTTTTCAACGGCGGATAAAAAATGTAGCCGTAACACCTAAATAGCTACTCCGGTTTCCTTTCTTGGTCCATATATCAGATCCGATGGTCATTCGCTTCACATCTTTCAACATGGCCTTAATTCAAATAGTCAAAGCCAGAGTTTTTCTGAAATCCTTTTTAATTGTTTTTTTATCCGGAATTCTGATTCTTGAATCTATAGCTGTAAAACACTTCAAATTCATTGGTTTGCATTACGTTCCCCGAGATCGATGTACAGCCATAAAGCATCGCGAGTTTCTTTCGTAAAACCATTTGCTTAGGGTGGTTTCTGGGATATGAAGTTCCAAATTCCAATTTTTTCTGTTTTGGTTGTTTAACATTTTCAGAAACAGATATCTTGCTATCTTTTAGTACCACCATATCGTATTCAGACGGCTTACGATTTCAAATGGCGTTTTGCATTTGTTGCATTAATCGAAGTCAAAAATATTTGACAGTACCGACACTGACGTTTTCCAGTCACTCTGTCCTTTCGAAAGTAGTCCCAGATTGCTGAAGCGGAAGGACGCTTTAGAAAAACATTCGAACTTGCTGCAACTGCGCCTAGTCGAGACTGATTAGAGGTTTGCTCATTAGGAACTTCCACAGACACAGTAGATAAAAACGTACGTACTTCTCGATCACTCGCGTCTGTAATAAAATATATACTATTAAATACATGTACATATAATCAGGGGAATGTAATTATTAAAGACTTGACACTGTCTTGGTTTCATCAGGAAGTGAAAAATCTCGGTCATTAATAAATTTCCAGAAGGACAAGTGATAAAAATATTGTGGCTAATTATTGGCTAATCCCATCCTCTGCATGAATAAGTATAACGTATTTCCTAGCCTTACTATGTACACATATACAGGCCCGAGCACAAGGCGCAACTCACAAGTTACATCATTTCTCATCTTGTGGTATTATTTTTTTACGCTCGTACATTCATTTATACGGAAGCCTGTATTATTCATACCTGAGGTCAAAAGTGATAATGGCGAGGCACACGTGTCTGCTCAATCTCACAGTATTAAAAAAACCTGCCCAAGAACTAGTCTCTGTGCTACCTGTCATTATTTATTCAGTGGACTTCAATTGTATGGGCTATGTTCTGTTGACGAAGGACATGGAGTAATTACATACTTGATAGCCTCGTAGGGTCTTTGAAAATACGGTACAACAAATGTGTCTCCGAAATAATTGAGTAATTACACGCCGTCTAACTAGTTCCGTCTACGAATTGAATATAAATGTTTTACTGCTGTGGCGTAAGGCAAACTGGGGAAATATTCGAGTTTTTAGTAGCCTATTGCTAAAAAACTAGGTTCCTTACCAGAATTGTTGCTTACATTAGGGAGAATTGACAGTATTACAAATTTGCCAATTCCCTTCTAAGGATCTCTCGTTTTATTTATAAGGCTCACATTGGGAGGAATAGAAAATACTCCGTGAGAGCTGAGTATTGGGAGTTTCCTCCAGTTTTATATTTTGAAGCGAAGAAAATAACCTTGTTTAAGATTTATAGTGCCGGATAGGGCTTCTACCGTGGACAATGTTTTTGTCCCGCCGACAATGATGTCCCGTCCCGAAATCCTCGGGACAAAAATGTTCGTTCCGATTCAGTCCCGAAATAACATGGCTACAAAACTTTTGTTCCAGACCTGTCTCAACCCCGGTCCCGTTCCGAAAAGCTCGGAAAGCCCTGTCCCGATTATAATCCCAGTCTCAAAAGAAATGCTCCAAATGTCACTATTTCTATAAGAATACCTCCAATAGTAGTGAAAGTTTACTTTAAATAGTATTCACATGTAGAACAACAAATTTTAAACGCAAGGATTCCCATATATATATACATATATATATACATACATATATATCCGTATCTGTATCTCAGTTTTTGAAGTCCGTCTCAATAGACTGAGTCTCATTTCCCCAACATTACAGTACTGCACAATATGCAATTGTTGGCTCAGCGAGGCAAATGTAAATAGGGAAGGCAGTATATTGTTGTATGTAATAGCTAGCTGCATGGTGCTGGTAAAAGTGTAGACTTTGGTAAGGTAAAATAATATGCCATAATAAATTATAATATTTCGGGGTACACGAAATGTGTATCTTCCATGTTCCTTCATCCCGTAGTTCTTCGTGATGCTCACTTTTGTCAACAAATACTTTCACATGTTCTTATGTGGTTCTAGAAAAACATACATATAGTTAGCCATGAGGAAAAACAGGTTTTAATGCCCAATAAACGCCTTCTGCACTAAACCTTTGACCCTGTGACTTGCTTATGATCAGTGCTGCGCACAAGTTCAAGTAGACCATGAGTATTTCAAGTCATGGTCAAGTTCGGGTCATGGTCAAGTTAAAAAATAATTATAACTTGAGCATTCAAGTCATGGTCAGGAAATGTATAAACTTGACCATGATTCTTGAAGTCAAGTTAGCGTCATGGTCAGGTTGGAGAATATTACTTGAGTGTCAAGTCGTGTTCATGGTCAAGTCTGATCATGTAAAAACTTGACCATGAACCATGAGTATTTCATGTACAGATTCAAGTAAAATAAAGTTGCGCATGTCAAAGACACGGCGCATAAACTCTCAAAATAACATTTCGCAAATTTTTGTTTTATTTTTCAACAAGTTTCAACTCATGCTCGACAGGCAAATTTGACTTCAATCAAATTTGTTACCTGTTTTAACATCTGGCGTTAATAGCTTTTGCTTCAATGAATAAGATTCTTTGATAAATCTTTTTCAGATGAAATTTCGTTTTGTTAATAATTATCTTACATACATACTATTTGCAATTTTGAGACCATGTGAAAACAAGATATTGAATTAGTTTAACCAGATACATGTATATACATACGTATATACAGTGAATTTCCTATATAGTGGTTACCTCTCGGACAGTATATTCTTTAGATTAATATGGTTAAATATTCCCTTGTATTACATTTTCATTATGCAGTAGTAAAATACAATGGCATCCCCATACATGGGCAGGTATATTGTCATCCCTTGGGAACCACTATGTAGGAAATTCACTGTACATGAGCATATATATGTATTGTTTGGGTCAAGCCATGGTCAAGCCATGGTCAAGGCATGGTCAAGGCATGATCAAGTCAAGTGCAATTTTGGTTGTACATGATCATGTTCAAGTGACGTAAAAAGTACTTGATTACTTGACCATGAAATTTCAAGTAATTACCTGAACATGAGTCGCCATGGTTCAAGATCGTATCAAAAAAATACTTGACTTTCATGGTCAAGTCAAGTTCATGGTCAAGTCTGGAATTTACTTGACTTGAGCGCAGCACTGCTTATGATCACGGAGAAGGTTAATTTAACAGGAAATTGTCTTCTTCGTAAAAACAGTGGTTATTCTCCTTAGTTTGAAATAAGTGTACTAAACTGATTGAAGAAACCCTTTCCCCTCTTGCCCTATCTGTTAAAATCTTTTCTAATTAAAAAAAATAGCGGGCATTAAATTAGTATTAATGGAGTTTAAGTACTCTACAGGATAACTCATAAGTAATTGACATAAGTTTGTATATATGTATCAATGAATTTACTTCCTGCGTATAGTGTGTATATAGGTTGATAGTATAGCTTTGCCGTCCGTCCTCTTGCAATACTATAGACATACAAAGGTGAGAGATGCAAGAGACAGTATAGTAAAGCATGGCAACTCGATGGGTACAGATGATAAGATTCAAATGCAAATGTGTTTGTTTGTATTGCCACGATCAGCTCATGTAATACATTCGTACCAAGGTTCATAGTTTACAAGTTTGGATCTGTAGTGCACATACTTCCCATTTGCTGAAATCATTTCATATAATTTTTTTTCAAATCTGCTTCATTAAGGTGCGTATAGATGAAATAAACGGAATTCTAGTACTTAAATCATCAGTTACAAGGGCAATTATATGTAGGATTTTTAATATTCTAAAGATAAATATGAGTGAAAAAAATTAAATGGGAAAGGGCTTGTTATTATCTCACCTTAAGAAATGCGATCATATAAATATTGATCAAAGAAAATAATCCTTTGAAGTAAAAACAAAAACAGTTGATATCATTGTGTGCTTTCAACCACACCTCGAACGGCTTATGTACATTAAAAGGTTCACATGGAGACCTCAATTGAGCGCGAACTGCAAAACCCATCCATGGAAATTTTTGGGTTGGTTGGGCCGGTTGCGGGGTACCACAAAAGGTATACCTCACAATTGTAATCCACATTCTGTAATCCTTTTACAGCAAATACAATCACTGAGCATCTGGGCTCCGGTTGGTTAGTAATTAAGTCAATGTCTAAAATTTACTCCAGTGTGTATACGTGGGTTGATATTTATTCTTGACTAATATTCATAGGTACTCGATGAACGTACCCAATAATTTAACCTGAAGCCTATACGTAATTATTCGATCGATACGTATCGTACTAACGATCAATCGTAGTAAAGTATGTTAATTACGCGGAATGCTAGAAGAGTCACAAATTTCTAATAATTGGTGTGAGAATTTAGGAGCGACGAATTAGAAAACATAAATGAACTCCGAAATTTCCGATAAGAATTTGAAGCAATAATAAATATCTATACGTAATTATAAAACCTAAAAGTAATATAAGTAATATATATATATATAATATATATAAGTATATAAAGTATTTATTTAAAACATTGTTGAAATTATTTTTAAAACAGAAAACGTTTAGGAATTAAGGAACTCGACTAATTTTAAGATTGTCATGAATGATTTTGTCAAGCAAGAATGTAATGAGTGATTAATTAAAAAATTAAGTTGAATGACGATAATGAAACTCTCGGGACCGAGGACTCAGATCGACGGAAGACCAGCTCAAGACTGTTTATAGATTTAAGCCTATAAGAATTTGTGACACATTAAATGATGAAACGTTTGCTTATTACTTGGACATTTTTTTTTCTTTAATAGTATTCCTATTTAAGCTTTTAAATGTAAACGTGGACTAGATTATTCTCTATATAAATGATATACTAGATGAATAACCACAATGATTGAGTTTTTCATATTCAAGAGAAGCATAGAAAATACAGAATTATTCAATACTTTCCACAAATATACCAGTTTATATTTCCTAAGGTCAAACGAATAACCCCATCTTCTCTTAAACTGGTCTCATTTTTACTAATACGGGAACGTACCACTGTAACCGTTTGATTTATCTAGCGACGTTTGCTAGGCAGTTACAGTGCGGACGGATACTCTAGTGTCAATAAAATCCCAATATCTGTACTACCTGTAGGTAAGTTTTTTTCAAGGCGCCCCTTATTATGACCATGTACAAGGGAGACGTTCTCTATCACGTTCGGTAAATCCATTTCTAGCTTGCAACTCCTGGATCATCCGTGAAAGTAACTGCGCAAGACAATTTTTGTGGAATCAAAATTTATTGGATTTTAAAATTTAGTGTCAAACAATGTGTCGACAAAACTTTTGGGCATTAATAAGGAAGGGCACCGCATAATCCACACGAGAAAATGCACTCTGTTCGATTTTTAACAAAAAATTACTTCAGGGTGCGCCTTGATAGGTAGATCATTTTTGATAACTGCCGTGACGAATCTGACGACGGGATTCGGAGATATCACGGGTCAAAGTTAGCAAAAAATGAGGGTGTGCTCATAGGGTACCAAAAAACTCAAACAGTAAAAATTAGCAATATAACAATGAATTTTTTTGTGAGTATTGCATATGTAAATAGAAATGTTTATTGCCTATGTGATTGAATTCGGCCCGGTAGTTTTTTCGGAACCAAATCTGAAATTTACGAAAACCACAAAATTTTTCCTACTTTGAACGGCGGTAGCTGAGCACACGCGAAACCTCAAATTAGATTTTGTTTCAAATAAGTCTAACAGAGGGAAATTAATCCGTTCTGGCATATATTTTTCAGATATTTTGTAAATGCAGACAATTATCTTTTAGCCAGCAATTGATCTAAAGTAATAAGTATTTTCGAAAAACAAAATCTGAAATTTCGAATTTGAATTCAAATGACAGTTGTGACTTAAACTACTAAATCGATTTCAATGAAAGTTTCTGTGAATATTGGTTATGTAAACCGTAATGATTATAGCCTATGTGGTTGAAATCAGCCAGATTGTTCTGAAAAAAATCTGAAATTTCGAAAAAAAAAACTCAAAATTCATTCTGCTTTGACGGCGGTAGATGACGCCACCCATGGGTCGGATTTTTGTAAATCTCACTGGAAGATCATTTATAAATTTTCCTGCTGATTAAAATGTTACTGCTGGAAGGTCCTCAACGATTTCAAAAATCCCTGGTGAAAAGAGGTCAACGATTTTCAAAATCCCTGTTGGCAAAAAAGTCCTTACAGGAAGCACATTCTTTTCAAATAAGGTCAAGCAATCTAAAAATCCATGTTTGCCTAACAAATTTCCATGAAACACGTCAACATATTTGGAAATCCCTGCCAACACAAGATTAACGAGTTTTAAAATCCTTTAGTAAAATATAATCCCTTCCCTTTGGAAATTTCTCGAACGGTTAACACTAAAAGGTTTACATGGAGACCTCAATTCAGCGCGAACTGCAAAACCCATATTTTGTAGGTTTTTGGGTTGGGGTACCACCAGCACTGGTGCCCTAGTCTTGTCCGACTTGACTAGGAAAATAGGGAATAGACTAGACTAGTGGTTAATAGGAACTAAATGAATAGACTTGAATAGACTAGCGATATGTGAAGTTTAGAAGGACTAGACTAGAATAGAGTAGTCAGACAATGAATAGAACACATAGAACACATAGAATAGATTAGACTTGACTAGGAAAATATACCTATTCCTGCTCACAGATTTCGCTCAAGTTAGGCTGCATACCCAGTAAACCACCAAAGTTGCAGAACCATTGTGCCAACGCACAATCCTAACGTTAGCACGGTTGGTGTAACGTTAATCTTAGCGTTTTTCAAACGCTCAAATGTCCGCTTGCGTAGCGCTCCGCAAGCGCTAATGGTTATGATCACTTCAACGTTAGATTCTAACGTTCAACTAACTAATGAAATGTGAATCCTTTAATGGTGTCATAACATTTGACTAAAATATTTCTACTTCCCTGGTTATACTAGTCTTGGTTAAAATAACTAAGTGATAATAGTAATAACATGTGACCATATTTTCATTATTGCATGTCTTTATTACTACAATTATTATTAAAATTAATAGACATAATATAATTAAAAGGTTGAGGTACATAACAAGATGAAAATAAACCGATAAAACAAAATCGTGGAAACAAATAAACATCAGAAATAGACATACAAAAGAGGTCAGAAAGAATCCATTCATTATAGTCTTAATCTGTCGTAAAGGCAGTCAAGGAATGAACTCTGAAAACAAAAATTAAAATAGTGAAAATACATAATTAGAATCTGATTATACTTTGAATTATCATTCCAATGTTCACGAAATCTGAATATGAAATGCACAATACAGCAATTTTGGAAATGTATCCTGCAATAATAACTAATACTCACGTTTTGATTATCCACGTGAATTCCATTTCCATTGACAGGTCAATCTCAGCAGCATACAGTCATCAGTATGAACCTCTGCTAATCCGACCGGTTCCCTGAAATTATGAAAAAAAAATATTTACATTTCGAGCTAACGGTTACTAAATAATGAAATGAAATGAAAAATCTACATTTCAAGCAAGCTAATTATATGTGTAGACAGGTACAAATGTATGCCGCAATTATTAGGCAATATTATTTCGGACTATACGGACTTACCTTTCAATGAAGTCTTCTAATGTCTGTCAATGTAATTCCTGGATCAGGCCACTTCAAATAAACTCCCAGGTCTTGGATGGGAAAAGATGTATTAGATGCCGGATTAATTTAATTTTAGAAAACTTCCAGTAAAAATAAACTGTAATTGTCCACATTTATTCAACTAATGATTCTAATTGTAAGTACTCCACATCTACAGCGTGATGTAATTGAATGCAACGGACAATCTGGATTTCCCTCTCAGTTTCATTTGACGAATCCTTGTTCACGCGCATGTCCGTTAACTCTAGCGCTAAATTAGCGCTATCCAAGCGTTTGAGCGAGAACGGTTGTGCACCACTTTTTCATTGCGTTTCACTAATGCTATTTGTAAGTGACTTTTTAACCGTTTATTAAAAGCGGTGAGCAAATGCTAACAAAGCATTTACACCTTAACGATATTGGTGAAGCATTCATACAACACTAGCTTGTGTCAAAATCGGAACGTTACGTTTTAACGTTAGACCAACCTACCGTGGATTACTGGGTAGTGCGAGCTCTAGCAATGTTTTCATAAAAATACTCCATATTCTTTTGTCATAAATATGTACATGATCTTTACGTATGGAAACGAAAGGGTATCCTTGCTTCTTGCACTCCAGCCGCAGCTAGCAAGAGTATTTCGTCGTCAAAGAGGCAGATTGTGAGTAAACTAGTTTCATTTATGACTGAAAGAAAAATTGTGTACACGCTGTACAACTATATTTATACGTAGATCGATGTACTTTTGGTGAAACCTGTTGAAAATAATTTTACTTGTAATCAAAACGCATCTAATTCATGTTAGCCCCTAGATTTGTTCTGCCAATTTATAACTTTTTACAAGTGTGGTATAGCTTTTTAAACAAAAATGAAAGTATTACCGTGTATGAAGACATTTTACAGTTATTATTTGGGATCAAATTTACTTTAGTATCTCCTTTTTAGTTTTGATAAAAGTTGGTACACATGCAATATTTCTGTAGTAAATTACGAAACTGAAAGAATTTTTGTCAGCAAATATCTAGTTTCAGTTTTTTAATCTGCTACTGAAATATTGCGTGTGTACCAATTTTCATTAACACCCACGAGGAGCTACTATAATAAACTTAAGCTATCATTTTCAATTATGAGCGACGATTGGTCGTCGGTAATTTTTATGTTAATAATACTAGTGCGGAATTTCTTTGCAAGGAGTGCAGTGCAAGCACTCGCATTCGTTTGTTTAGTTCATGAGTGCTTGACATGGTTCTCGCACTCATATTTTTGGGCTACACTGATTCAGGGAGTGAAGAATGAATAAGATTATGAAGAATCAATTTTTTATAAAAATCGTCCACAACCTGATATTAGTTGTATTTAAAAAACTCTTCTAAACAAAAATGTTTACACAAATTGCAAAAAATCTTTTTCATCCCGGTATATGCATACATGTGGACATCGGTTAATCTGGGTAACTACCAGAATTGAGTAGTGAAAGTAGTGGGTTATAACACTGCAGTCCGAAATAGATTTTTTAAAGCTTCCGTTTTCAGCCTTGATAATAATTTTGAACTTATTCAAGTGATTTTATGCCAGTATTGAAATAAACTTTCAGGGTTGAAATTGTGTGATAGTGTGATTATTCAAATAGTTACTTAGGAATTCAACGCAACGCGGCCCATCAAGAAATTAGAGAATAATTTTCTATCCATCATTCTTTGCTATTGTTAAGTTTCCAATATTATTTCCCACTACGTTTGCCGAACATATTGACCTCCCCTTGCCAGATTTATCCAGGCCAAAATCTTGGCCTGGATAATCTGGATTCCGATATTATTAAAAAGAATACAACTGAGTATTAAAATGTCATCCAAGGAGTTTATTTCAGGATATTGATAATTACCATGAAATAATGAATGGTTCTACACTTGCACCAGACCAGACCAAAAATCAAAGAACTGTTTGAGCCATTCCTGGAACTAGATCGCCAATCAGCGCAATGATTCTTTGATACCTCTATTTGAAATCCATTATATTTTGATGGTATTTAGTGTGTGTAAGAAAATGTTTCTAATATATGAGATTAAGTTGCTGTCTTTTATGAAAGCTTGTTCGTCAAAAAAAGCCATCCTGGAATAAAATTAAAAGATCTATATTTTAATTACTTCGATGAATAAGGGAGACATTATCTATCAAGTTCAGGAAATATATTTGTAATTTGCAACTCCTGGATCAGCCCTGAAAGTAACTGCGCTAGACAATTTTTGTGCGGAGTCAAAATTTACCGAATTTTAAAATTTAGTGTCAAAAAAAGTATTGGCAAAACTTTTGGGCATAAATAAGGAATTCTAAATTTTGAAACTCAGTTTTTCCAAAGAAATCCCGAGTATGCTTCACTTCCTGGACTCATCCAGATCTGGCGCTGCCAATTCAAGTTCAATTATTTGACTTTTAAAATTCATTAGATTTAAACTGTACTGTTTTAACATTCCAAAAAATTTTTTACCCTGGATAATATGGAATTGAAATAGTTAGTAATACAAGTAAAAATGTCCATAACCTTTACGGGAAAAGTTAGGCTCTAGGAAGTACGTCATTACACTCAGTTTGTATCAGGGCTATAAAAAGCTGGAGTTTCAAAATAACCTTAAAAATGGAGCATGTAATTATAAAGACACTTGAAATAAGTTAAAAGTAGCCTCAAATGCACAATGAGAAATTTTAAAATAAAACAGAAATATGATAAAATCCTGTCAGTCCTGTTCCAAAACTCTTGAAAGCTTCAGTTGATTTTTGCTATTGCTTCCTTGACCTTGAACATATTTTGAGTATTTTTTTCCCAAAAATGTACCGTTTGTCAAAATGTTTTTACGTCTTTACCATTTTGGCTCTCACTACCACCATGGTTTTGAGTACACCTAACCATTTAAAAGGTACTTATTTCTAGCTCAAATTTTTATTTAATATTTAATTAATACTATCGCGCTCTATATACAGACTTTACAGAAATTTTGCAGCTTCAAAAGTGTTGAAATCTGGTATGATCTTGGAAACCCGGGACATTTTAGATCGCCCAGTTTTAACAATTATTGTTATTATATATAGATGTAGATAGGATAAACTTGGGAAATATCATTTTAAGAAATATAATAATTATATTAAAAAAATAAAACTAGGAAGAAAGACATTGTGTGAAAACCTTCGTTTTTATAACAGAATCACCCGAGGCAAAACAAGGACAGGGCGGAGTGGACATTCACCATTGTCAAGGCTGGTATCACTGGAATGGTCACAATTGTGTCCACCAGAGCTGTCCTGTGACTCAGTATTGGAACGGACGCTACTGTGACAAAGTTACCGGAGAGGACCGGAATTGCATAAACGGATCCTACTGGGACGGCAACGACTGTGTCTACGGGGATGGCTATAATTGCGCCAATGGTTACTACTGGGACGGTAGTGCTTGTCAGTATGAATGGGAATAGGGACGGGAATTCAAGAAATAAAACCTGATGTTTACATATGCAAAAAAAAACAATTTAAAACTTTGTGCATAACCCAATTTTACAATAAACATAACTGAACATAACAATATTCGAAGTATATATGTATCATTTGATTTACTCTTGACTCGATTTTTAAAAATGTCGAGCTGAATTTATTGAAAGCTCATTACATGGGTTACACTTGGTTCTACATTTGATAATTCTGGGACAGTCTTTAGATTTTTCTATAAAATGTACGGATAGAAAAGGAAATAATTTTAATAACCACATAAAGCTAATCAACCTCAATTATGCATGTACTAAAGATGATTCGAACGTCTAACGAAAAGGGCCCCTCAATCATTTAATTTATTTATATAGTAAAAAGGGAGGGGCGGGGGGAGATTGAGACAAGTCCTCGTCCTCAACATTTAACTTGACGATTTTCTTACCAGGAGAAGAGAGGGTTTGGAAATTACCGAAGGTTAAAACTAGGGTTGATTTTACAGAATACTGACTATTTTTACTCCGCCATCCCTACTCGACTCATTGAGAATCAGCATATCAGTCATCATTACATGCCAAGCAAATACATATGTACATAGTGTGTTTCAAATGATCTCAAAAATTACTACCAATAAAGTCTGGAACTTAAGTGTGTAGTGCAATTTCGTACTCCAAACTCGCCGAGCTCAATTTGTATCAACTAACGATTTGCCATTTGAAACGAATACAGAAATGACAAAACTTTGACGGTTATTATAATAATTGAAGCCGACGGCACACTTTCCAGCTTAAATTTGAATTTTGTGCAGAAAAACTTCCCGTAATCTCACTCATCATTAGTCGGAAAGTCTCACTCTCAATTCGGAATATTATCAAGACAAGACACAATGAGCATAGGTGCGTAGATGCATTACAATTTACTGACGTAATGATATTTGTTATTATTACAGTTTTATAAATAAACAAAATTAATTTACTATCAACTATCCTAATCATTTTATTTTTTAAACAATTTCCTTAAATCTGTCCAGTATAACATCATTTACATATGGGACAATTATTTATGTTACAAACACAAGCATTAAATCCCTTTCAAATAAAATACAGTATAGCCTTAAACTATAAGAAAACTGGACTTCATTCCTAGAACGCTTCACCATCTCCAACATAGGAGAGCAAAGCTGGGTTGTGACTTAAATCTCATGACCAGACCTATATTCAAAATAAATAAATTAATCATTATAGATAAACATAAAATAAATTATGAGGGGATATTTCTCAAAGTCAAATTTGTGTTCCCTTCAGGGATCCAGCACACTGTTCATTAAGAGTATAGT
The DNA here is from genome assembly GCA_947179485.1 of Allacma fusca. Taxonomy (NCBI): domain Eukaryota; kingdom Metazoa; phylum Arthropoda; class Collembola; order Symphypleona; family Sminthuridae; genus Allacma; species Allacma fusca. The sequence goes on along the minus strand of OX359245.1, from coordinate 35,297,967 downwards.
AATTTCAAGGGAAGTTTTTTTTATTCAAGAGTATCTATACTTACGCTCCATATTCGCAGGCATCACCGTTCCAGTAGTAGCCATGGGCGCAGTTATAACCATCCCCGTGCTGACACTGATCACCGTCCCAATAAAAGCCCCCAACGCAACCACCACTGGAGACGCATCTGCGACCATTCCAGTAATGCTTTACGGGACAATTGGGCGGAGCGCACTGATGACCGTTCCAATGGTAACCCTCCCTACAATGGTGACCTCCTTGGGGAACACACTCTTGACCGTTCCAGTATTGACCCATCATACAGTGGTGACCCCCGTGGGGAACACAATGATGACCGTTCCAGTAGTAACCCCCCATACAATGATGAACCTGCTTTACATCCTCCGTCTCCAGAGTTTCTACTGAAATCAAATCACAGGGAGTTACAAATTTTGAAGAAATAATTAATTGCACACATTCATAATGATGGTACTCAATACGTTCAACTTGACAAATAAATGATAAATAGAAATGACTCACCTTGTAAAACATTAATAGCCCCCAAAACCCCATTTGAAATAAGGGCCAGAGTTCCAAAAATAATAGTATATTTTATAAAGGAGCTCATTTTGAAAATTAATTATTTGAATCGACCTGAAAACTATTTTTTAAATTTAGTCCAAAATGTTTGAGGTCATCAAGTGAAGTAGTGTAGTAGAAGAATGAATTTTATAGAAGAATGCAATTTGTATTTATACATAAATCCAAAAGCTAAATTTAACTGAATTACTAGAAATGTGAAGTAAGGGTAAAAAATAGTTTGGGAAAGTTTGATTTTTTAAAAATATATGAGAATTATTATTTTTAGGGGTTGGGAATTAAAAATAGAAATCAAGCGTAGTAGCTCATGCTCAACTTATATCTATGCATTTTAAATGCCAGAAATACATTCAGAGGGAATAGCAAATGTTGACATTAAATAGGCTGATTTTCCGCTGGGAATCCCCAAGTCTTACAAGGAATTTAGCTCTAGTAAAGATTTAAATTTGAGACATTAATTAAAATTTGAATTATAATTCTAAACTTGACCTTTCCTTAAAATTTTAGCTTGAATTCCGAATGATAAATGTGTATAAAGTGTCGGGATATATGAAATTACAATTTAGTTTTCATTAATTTGAATTCCTGTGACTATAATTTTTATATTAGGGTTGATATAGAATGAAAATAAATCCCTATAAAATCTAATAATCCCAGTGCTTTGAAATATTTTTACAAATATTGATGAAACAATTCAACGCCAGAATGACTAAACCCTAGGAATTACGAAAATTGTAGTATGGACTATTAAAAATTCTGCTTGAATTTATTCTTGACAATTTACAGTGACGGAAATAATTTTTAACGTATTTGTTCCTTAGGCAAATTCAAACATACTTTTGTACTCAAAATGAAATTTTGAAGATCTGTGCTTCCCATAGCAAACTAACAATAGCTTCTGAATTCCCTTTCACTTGGAAACCCCATCATATAAGCTTGAATTCCATCCTATGAAATGTACAGCTTCTAAAAAATCGGGTATAAATTCTCCTCCGGCTTGAAGAACTCCCTCAGTCTTGAAATTCCCCTTGGTTGAAGTCTGGAAAAAAATCAATAGAAAATAATTAATAAGATTGAAAATTCTCCCGTTTTTTACATTTATAACAAAAATGAGTTGCTTTGCAAAGTGTTTATTTATTGTCTCTCTATTTGTATGTGGAATTTTTGGGGCCCCTTCCGAGCCTGAAGGTAATTATTTTGCTCATTTCAAATCATTGATCTTTGAAGTTCTAATACTTTTCTACACTAGATATATAAATTTCTATAAAAATTTGTGCAGGAACTGTTCTCTTTTCATTTAATTTTACTTCAGCAAAGAGACTGTCATGAATGCATAGCTTAAAAGAAATGGATGGAATTTTGAAGAGCATTTTTGGACATTTACAAATTTTGAAAATATTTTTTTGTATCCAGTGTCAACAATGATAGATGAGAAGCAAGGCGTGCAGCCCCACTGCTCGCATGGAGGTCATTGGTACAACCAAAAATGTGTGTATTGTTCCCTGTGCTATTGCTGGTACGGGACACATTGTGTACCTTGTGGGGGTGGTAATGGGTGTCCAGTTGGTAATAGCGAGGGTCCGAGCCAACATGAATGTAACTACGGCTACTACTGGAACGGCCATTCCTGTACTCCGTCAGGAGGGTAAGTTAAAAATTAAAATCAGCAAATACATTCCTAAATAATTACAATTTCTGTACCTAACGTCCTTGAACCTTTCACAAAATACACTGGAAACGTGAATAATCGTATGCTTTTATTTAATTTTGAATGTCCAATTTTTTTAACAGACACAAGTTGGCCTGATATGGGACGTTTGGAGAAGTACAGATGTACTATATTTGTTTGATTAAATACGATATATATTTTTAGTATTCTTTAAGATACACTGATTGTGATGAGACTCGTGTGTTTAGAACTTGAAATATTTCAGTAAACATTTCTTTTTGCAATAAATGTAAAATAACTCCTAGTTTTAATGAATTATAGTGTCGACCGTAATGCAAGTACCAATAGTCAAAGTAGTAATACAATTATTATACCGTGCAAAGGTGGGCACATATCCTATATTTATGCATAAATATATCCAGTTTTTTATGTATGTTCGCACATTTTCCAAATCTTTGTATGCAATATATATAGGCTGCAAGTTTCTACTAAAAAAATGTATGATATATGTATGCTGTGAATACTGTATGTACGAGTACGTATGTATGTATAAAAGGCCGGGAGATTTAGGTATGTATGCACCGTGTATGTTCAGCAAACTCCATCTATATTTTCTTGGCATGGTCTGTGACTATTTGTGTATTCACATTTGTTATTTCCTGCTGCAATGCAAACGATTTCTACACGTATTGACTGAAACCTACGACACTATAAATTAATATTTTTAAACTTAACCATCATAAATTGTATTTAGCTTTATAAAGGTTCATAACGTTCAACATACACTTTTATAGGCACGTGTACATATATTTATGCATAAATTTATTTATATGCATATATGTATGATTAAATTTCTGGAAAAGTTTATGTATGCAAAATGTATGCTCTTTGAAAACTATAAAATGTATGTATGATTTAGGATAGGCAATTTTTTTGCCCAGCTTTGATACCGTGGCATCAACCTATATTTATTCACCAGATGAAACATTTTTATCACACTTGATACATCCTCAAGAGGACACAGATCTTTATGTGAACGAATTAAATTTTTTACATATAATATTGATTTTCAGGATTAGTTCATTCATAGATTATTTCTTAAATGTTACATTACAAATTGAGTTATTATGGCTTTGGTTTCATGTTTCACACTTGGGATGTATTGACTTGGATGGTATTGGATTAAAACCGGTTCCTGCTGAGCTGGAGTAAACTATCTGGTGAAAAGAATCGAATAAAAATAAGTTGAACCAATACAATCCACTAGCCATTAAAAACCGGTTGTGACCGGAACCATTCAATGGTAAGGACATGTATGTTAGTTGAACATTTTTTTAAACTTGTGCTGCCCAACTTTAGGGATCTGCTTTTACGGGCGAAGTGAACCGAAGTTTCGCATTGCTATAGTGTCGATGTCTGGCTGTTTGCGTGTCTAATTATCTGTTTTCAAACTAGCTGCCGAACCAAAACCACAACAAAATTCAAAGTTTTTACCGTGGTAACAAATGTATGAACAGAACCTTCTGTTTTTGCAAAAGATCGGGGCGCTCGGTTTGGCATGAATTTAAAATATGTCACATTGAAATACACGCTAATATATACGGTAACCTGTCCGATGTCCGAGGTAGAAAAACACCCTCACAAAACGTTTACAGATGTGTTTCAATATCGACTCTTAGGATTCGTGCAAGCATCACTTCCCACCTTGTACTTTGCAATTTAGTTATAGTCACAGATCATTTTTAGATGTTAAAAATCCTGTTGAAAATTTGTTGTGGGACTGAATCTATTTTTTTTATCAGCTATTTATCCCGTAGTGACATTCTTCCATTTTATTCCAAAACTCAACCTGCCTTGTTTAACTACTATTAGATAATAAAATGGGAATAAATATCTGTACTTGCAAAAATTAGAACCTGTAATTAAACCTTTATTACATATTCCTAGCGAACTAGCATTCCTCACCCAGCAAGTACAGGACTTATATTTATTACTTTAGTTCTACAGATGTTAAAAAATATATTCCACACTTTATTTTGGAAATATTGTACTACTAAATAGTATCTTAAATTTTTTATTTTCCCTGTCGGGCAGAATTTTGTAATTTTGTTACGTTAAATACCAGTGGATCTTACATTTTGTAGTATGTTGGAGGAAATGCATTTTGGACCCATCTGAAAATCCCAACGAGTTTATAAATTGTTCCGAACATAATGTGCGTCTGGTCCTAGCACAGCAACGGTCCAATTAAACTATGTATAGCTATGTATATTGTCAAAGCTAAAATCTGTAAATTTCACTGTAAGATTAATTTAAAATTTCCATTCATAAGTTCCTGGAGGGTTGTCCTGAACGATTTCGAAAATCCCTGCTGATAAAAAGGTCAACAGTTTTCGGAAACTCTGTTGGGAAAACAAATCCCTAGAAGACGTCAAATCCTCGGTAAAAAATGCGAACGTATTTCAAAATCCCTGTTTGTTGGTATGAAGCTGCCAACACAGCTTGTGGCGTAGATAGTTCCAAAACGAACGAAAAAACTTATACGTGGTGAGAATGAATGTTGTGTTTGGCAAATAATGTAAAGCGCGTAGATTGAAAGTGTTTAAGTAATTGCAAGACAATGGACGGATTACTGGATTGAGAACTCAGGTAAATTTATTTTATTTTCAAAATTCAGTAAGGGTTTAGTAATTTGGTTTCGAAAAAGGACTTGTGTGCTTTGTGGATAATTTTGTAATTTCAGGTAGAGGATTGGAGAGGAGATTTGATCAAGTCTGAAGCTAGTGAGGAAGTGTCCTTTTTTTGTGAAGTCTGGTGTAATTTTTAAGGTTCCAAGTTTAGGTGCTTGACATTAGGTAAATTAGGATTAAGTTCAGTATTAGGTCATGAACTCAGGTGAGCTCCAAGTTTACCATTTTAAAGCTAAAAATAACTTATTATTCCAGATTACTGTGAGTACAATAGTAATTATCATAATCAAGGTATTGATAAGTAAATTAGTTAAGGTTACTTGAGTGCACTTGAAGTGGACTCAATAATAGGGTTTCTGAAACTAATTCACAGATTCATACATAATTGTACACTTTCTGGAAGGTTCTGAGGTTAGTGTACAGCATTGACCTCACAACTACCATAATGATTTGGTGACATTAACAACTTAGCAATATTCTAATTTTCCAGTAATTTACAACGTGATCAGTATCCCAACACTGTTACTATTTCTAAAATTAAATCAGAGCTATAATGTTACCTGTTTAGCTTTGAAGCACAGTTTTAATGATTGCCCCAATTAGTTTACCTTCGTTAATAGAACTGATTTATGAAAAATTGTGTGCTAATAATAATTCCAGTCATTTTTTTAAGCGCATTAAATCCCACAATTATTTAAAAACAGCTTGTATATATTTATCTCATCATTACCTTACAGAACATTATTTTAATAATATTTTTTAATATTAATTAATAATATGCCTTTGCCTGCACAAGTTTCGAATATTGCTCATTACATTATATCTCTTCGCTCATAAAAATGCGGATTTCTTCACAAGTAGCTCCGACCAATTGGTCTGGAATGGTGTCCCTTCAATCCAAAAGTTTACTACTACTAACATCATTAATAGTATATGCGATAGAGGGCTCCTCACAACTCAAGTTATCACGTTATTTGAACTTGAAGTTGTACTTGAAATTAAATTTTCAACTCGATTTTGTCCTCATAGTTGTATTTGACCAATTGCAAATGAATTTTTTAATTCACAGTCAATTTCCGGAAACCAACTTATAGCTTCATTATTCGAAGTTGGAGTTTTGGGAACATTGGGGAACCCACACGCTTATTTAGTAGTACATTATTCATAGTGCTTTGTCGAAACTCCAAAGTGCAAGGCTTGCACAGTTCCAGAATTAAAGGGATTTCCTTTCAAAAATAATTCCGATTGTTTGGGTTATGAAGTTCGGGTTATCCCAGCTATGTAGTTACAACTGGATAATCAACAGTATATAAGCACATGTGCTGGCCCTTAGGAAGTGCAACGAAAGGGAAAATTAGATGGAACTAGCAAACACAAATACTGTGAGTGTGCTCCCACACACACTCACCTCAATTAAAACACATTTTTTTGGGCACACACACACACACACTAATTAAAAGGTGACCAGACGGATGAGGAAGAGATGTTGATGATGATGGGGATGATGATGAGGACGATAATGATGACGTCAGAACCTGTAAATACATAAAAATAAAAATATAGGTCATGAGGCAAATGTAAACAAGCCGTTTACATTTGCCTCATCAATTCCTCTCCCTTTTTCCTCCCTTCATTATTTAAAAACATGCCCTTATCCCTAGAAATTAAAATAATAAAAATGCAAAATCCCTTACTTCGTATGTACCTACCTGTAAGTCCCGGTCCCTCAAAAAGTATAAATAGGGCAGCCCTTCCCATGGTCAAGGCAGACTTGTATTAAGTCTCCTTCCGTGAGTAGCTCACGGCGAATCCTCCGAGGAACCCTCGGCACTGTTTCCGTCTAATAACGGCTAGATTAAAACCTTTGCCTTCCCGCCTATTAAGGTCTATCCTTGCTATAAAGCCCTGCCTTGTCCAATCCTGGTCCAGTCCTGGTCCGCTGGCAATAATTTTAAATTGTCCAGTCGGTTTTCCTGTCAATGTTAAAAACATAGTAGTTGTTTTTTTTGTCCTGAATATTTTTTTTTGGAAATATTAATTTTTTTGAAAATAATTTTCATAATTATACCTACCTGTGTCCGGATCCATCCTGGTCTTGTGTGGTAGCTTTTGCTGAAAGTAAGCTTCTTTTTTTATTATTTTTGCGAGTTTGAATTTTTTATGAGTCACTGGGTCAAACAAAACCTCGCCCCTACCATATACCTTTTGGGCATCCTTAAATTCCTTCCCTAAATGAAATTAAATATTTGTGTCCGGCATTAATGGGCCTGGCTCCTTAAAATTAAATCCTTAAAACCCTTCTAAATTAAGTACAGGGTACCCATTTTTTATTTACCCCCTTAATTAAATTTATTTCGGGTTCCAACTTCAATTAATTAATTAATTAATTGAAGTAGTTAGCTATGTAAGCCGACACCGCCTAAATTTATTTTTAGTAAATTATACATATGTACCTACATGAGGCCAGTACCATTTTGCCAGAGTAGTTAGTCGTGTAAGCCGATACATGCTAAATTTTTAGAGTAGTTAATCGTGTAAGCCGATGAGTGCTTAATTTATTTTCCCTTTCGAGATTAAATAATAACCCTCGTGAGTCCCCTCACAAATACATATGTATTTACAGAGTCGAATTAAATGTTTGGAACCTTCTCTACCCTTTGACTTTACAATAAATAATAGGCCGGGCTGGGATTAGTAAAGAATCTTGATAGAGCGATCATTTTCTAAATGTAAAGAATAATCAGTTGTACGATTTTGTCCCAATGATAGCTTTGTTTTTGCATGTAATGTATCTTGTAATTTCTTTAAGCTGAATCTTGTTTAAAAGCACATACGCGACTTGATTTTAAACAATTTTTGCTAATAATTTTTATTTTCATTCTCACGTCCCATGTTTTTTTACATACAATAATAATTACTCAAAATTAGAAACTATTTCCGAAAGTAGTGCGAGCAGTTCAAATAGAGTAGGGTCAAAACTGCTCAGAACCCCAACGCCTGCCTGCTTTGTACACTTTTTATTATGATTGTGGTAATTAAACAATGCAGGGCTTGCACAGTCGAAAATGTTGACGATTGTGAATAGGAAGGATTTGAATCAGGATTGTAAAAATAGTAATGTGACAGTAGAAATAAATTTGTTACAGCCGCTGGGACAAGGACCCAGCAGAAGTTTCAAAACTTTGTAGCTTTACTTGTTTTGACTTTAGGGGCACGTTTGGTGCCACCTGCTGGTTAGAGCTGCGATATTATATTTGATCTCCACAAGGGGGTGGGTATACGTTGGAGGTAAATTTTTTTATGTTATTTCCCATAAGAAATTCCGAGTTTTTCATTTCGAGCCACATTTCAATTCCGCATTATATTATTAACGGAGCAACATAAGCATTTATAAGACTGAACTGTAACTCGACTATTAAAATTTTTAAAATCGAGCTACAATCCGAAATTCGCCAATCCATATGAAGGGTTCAATTTAGTTATACACGGTATGAAGGACCAACATAAAAGGGAGCGTATAATTTTCAAGTTTGGTTAGACAGTCAAGTTTTAGTCATGAAATTGTAGCGTTATTCTTGAGTAAGCACTGCCACTTAACTTCCAGCGGTATATATCTTTAATCTCCAATTGGACCCCATGATTTGTATGATTCCAAACTCGAGTGTAAATTTAAAAATCGAGTGCAAACTTGAAACTGTATTTCAAACCTCAAACTCGAGTGCAGGCATGAAACTCCGGCGTACAAACGGTTTGACGGTGCATCAAAATTGAAAATTCTAAGCAAACTTAAAAATCGAACAATTCGAGTGATATATTGAAAATCCAGTGCATTGAAACTTGAACTTAAATTCGAAACTCGAGAGTGGAGTGCACACTTGAAATGGGATTTTGATTCATAGTAACCGGAGTTTAGTCTCAAATTCACAAAGTACTCACTAGTTTTAAGCTAAAACTCATGTCTCAAAATTTTAAATACGAATTTGGGTTTGAATTTGGGTTTGGAGTTTGCTCTCGCATTTCAAGCTTGCATTTAAGTTGTTTCAATTGAAGTCTACGATTTATATACAAATGTTGACTCGAATGCCATTTCAAGATTATACTCGAACTTCAGATTTGCTCTTGAATTTCAGGGTTACTCTCGGGTTTCAAGTTCACACTCAAGTATTAAGTTTACTTTCAAGTTGCTAGTTCACTTTTGTCTTTCCCATTTTGGAGTGAATGTCTCTTCTTAGAGGACGTGTTAAAACTTGAAACTGGGGTAATACAGAATCAAGATCCAGAGAAGCAAAATTATATTTTTGGATCCTTCATAGGTGGGCATAGTCTTTAAAATAGGAACAAGTCGGAGAATTTTGAATTTACAAAACAAGTGCATTTGAATTGGGATTGGAATCCGTTAAGATTACTCTTCATAAGAATTTCATCCATATATTTCGAATACTCCAGCCCAGAGTTTTGTATATAATAATAACCACTCAAAATTAGAGACTATTTTCGAATGTAATGTGAGCAGTTCAAGTAGAGCAGGGACAAAACGGCTACCGGAAATGCTAGCCGTGTACACTAAACTTCTAAAATTAATAATATTGAAATAAATTTACAGTTTTAGCTAAAAAATATGATTCAAATAATGCTCCGAAAGGTAATACTGGAATAAATTTACATAAGCTGTTTTTAAATAATTGTGTGGTTGAATGCCCTTAAAGAAAAATGACTAGAATTATGTGCATAAAGTTTTTCATAAATCAGATCTATTAACGGAGGTAAAACTAATTGAGACAACTATTAAAATTGTGCTCCAGTACAATTGAACGCATGCATTTCATTCATGTTATTATTCCAGCTTGCTGGCACTCAAACTAAGACAAGCTTTTCAGGTGTAATTAACTGTAATTTAACGAATTATGATTGAAATAAAGGGTGGGTTAAATACAAATCAGAAGAATTTAATGAATAATTAATAGAGACTCAAACGGAAATGCAAGATGGAAGTAAAGTAACTCAAAAATAAAGATAATAATTGTAAACAACAGCTCTGAGTACAACACTGATAGCTGCTAGACTGATAGATTACAAATTGGAACGTTTAAGGCCTTTTGTTCAAATCATGATTTGGTTGGAATATTCGTTTCGTAGAGTTATACACCATTAATTCCGGTGACAATGGTCGAGACATGAGGAAATGTCGGGGTTTCAGAAATTACAATTTAGTGTTCATTAATTTGAATTCCTGTGACTAGGATTTTTATATTAGGGCTGATATAGAATGAAAATAATTCCCTATAAAATCTAATAATCCCAGTGCTTTGAAATATTTTTAAAAACATTGATGACAAAATTTAACGTCAGAATGACTAACCCCTTGGAATTACAAAAATTGTAGTATGGACTATTAAAAATTCTGCTTGAATTTATTTTTGACAAATTACAGTGACGGAAATAATTTTTAACCTATTTATAGTAATTCCTTAGGCAAATTAAAACATAATTTTGTAACGTATATACGAAACTCAAAAGTGAATTCTGGAGAACTGTGTTTACCATAGCAAATTAACAACAGCTTCTGAATTCCCTTTCACTTGGAAACCCCATCTTTTAAGCTTGAATTCCACCCTATCAAATGTACAGCTTCTAAAAAATCGAGTATAAATTCTCCTCCGGTTTGAAGAACTCCCTCAGTCTTGAAATTCCCCTTGGTTGAAGTCTTGAAAAAATAAATAGAAAATAATTAGTGGGATTGAAAATTTTTCCCTAATTTACATTTATAACAAAAATGAGTTCCTTTGCAAAGTATTTATTTATCGTCTCTCTATTTGTATGTGGAATATTTGGGGCCCCTTCCGAGCCTGATGGTAATTATTTTGCTCATTTCAAATCATTGATCTTTGAAGTTCTAATACTTTTCTACACTAGATATAAATTTCTATAAAAATTTTTGTTCAGGAACTGTTCTCTTTTCATGTAATTTTAATTCAGCAAAGGGACTGTAATGAACGTATAGCTTTAAAGGAAATGGGTGTGATTTTGAAGATCATTTTTGGACAATTACAAATTTTGAATTTTTTTTTGTATCCAGTGTCAACAATGATAGATGAGAAGCAAGGCGTGCAGCCCACCTGCTGGCATGGAGGTCATTGGTACAACCAAAAGTGTGTTTATTGTTCCCGGGGTTATTGTTGGCACGGGACACATTGTATACCTTGTGGGGGCGGTAATGGGTGTCCTGGTGGTCATTGTCAGGGTCCAAGTCAACATGAATGTAACTACGGATATTACTGGAACGGGAGTTCGTGTACTCCGTCAGGAGGGTAAATTAATAATTAAATTCCTAGATAATTATAATTTCTACTTAGCCTTCTTGAGCCCTCCACAAAATAAAAAACAAAAGTACAGTCAGATGAATTTATTTAATTTTGAATGCCCTATTTATTTTTTTAACAGACACAAGTTGGCCTGATGAGATGCTATGAGAAGTATGGGTCTACTATATTTGATTGATTAAATACCATGTTTTTAGTATTCTTTAAGATACACTGATTGTGCTGAGACTCGTGCGCCTAGAGCTTGAAATATGTCAGTAAACATTTCTTTTTGCAATAAATGTAAAAAAATAATTCCTTTTTTTAATGAATTATAGGTATAGTGTCAAGTGTAATAAAAGTGCCAATAGAAGTTAAAGTAATTCAATTATTATGCTCTCAACTCGTTGGAATTCATCACTTTACCCTTGGACTTTGCAAATTAGTCCTCGTCACAGATGCTTTTCAAATATTAGAAAGCATGCTGAAAATTTGGTGTACGACTGAATCTACGGATTTTTTATGCCAGCAATTTATCCAGCAGTGACTTCTGCCTTTTTATTCCAAAGCTCAACCTGCCTTGGTTAAGCTACTTATAGATATTATAATGAAATGGGAATTTATACTTTTCCAAGGAACAAAAAAACATCTACAATTGGCATTACTACAAACACAGATATTGTCATTATTGGCAATAAGATACTTAAAGAAAACTGTATTTTAATTCAAGAAGTTCATTATGAACATACTAATGGTATAAGTAAAAGAGTTGACATTTTTGTCATTCAAACTGTTTCAAGAAAAGGATACATTTCAAAGCCAACTATGAGAATGGGACAAGATACTAAACCAATCTGAAAATATTAACCGCAATAAAGACCGCAATTATGATCCATGTGCACAGAGTATTCCATATGTAACTGGTTTAAAATTGTAATTAGAAAACTGAGTCAATAATTGCTAATTCTATTGAGAAGCAGTGTCAATAAAATATTTCCCACCCTGCTTATCTGCTCATTGTAGATAATCAAAAGTAATGAGCATCTACCAGGATTTTAAGTAAAAAATTAGGAATAATTCCTGAGCAATTACTAAATCGTATTTAAAGGTTTGACCTCAGGAGAAGCCACGGCGACTTTAACATAATCTTCCAAATTGAGTAAAACTTTTAGCGAAGGCAAACAAAATCTTAAATTAAGATTACAATGACATAATTAATTTTAAGTTAAATCTTAGGTAACTAATGACTCCTTCAGTTCCAAGTAATTACACAAATAGTTAAGTTTTAGTAAATGAAATGATTAGTTCTGTAGTTCAGTAGAACAGAAATCCTGGCTCAGAACCTTCGCACGCTCCAGGCAGGGGTCAGATTTTTTTTAAAGTACATGGAAGATCATTTCTGAATTTCCCTTCTGAATCTTAAGTTCCTGGAGGGTTGTCCTGAACGAATTCGAAAATCCTTGCTGAGAAAAAGGTTAACAGTTTTTGGAATCTCTGTTGTTAAAGCAAATCCGTACAAGGTGTCAAATCCTTAGTAAAAAAGGTCAACGGATTTCAAAATCCCTGTTTACAAAACAGTTTTCCCAAAACAAAAAACAATAATTTTGAAAATCCCTGCCAAGAAAAGCTCAACGAAATTTGAAAATCCCTGTGAAAAAAGTTTATAACATTCCTATTGTAATCTTCGCTGTCAGAATTTTTTTTCCAGGGGATGAGAATCTTCCAATAAAAATCCTATCCCTGGCTCCAGCAATAGGGTTAATTCAGTCCATTGACTCCTGTTCTTAATTATGTAGAGTGTATCCATCGTAATGGAATTTAATACAATGTGAAGAAAGTAACATAATTACGCGGTTGCAGTCAACTTGAGTTTCAATTTGTAAAGCTATCAGTCTCGTACTCAGAGCTGTTCCTTACAATTATTATTTTTATTCTTAAGTTACGTTACTTTACTTCCATCTTCCATCTTGCATTTCTGTTTGAGTTTCTATTAATTGTTCATTAAATTCTTCTGATTTGAATTTCATCTTGGCGTTGCAACCCACACTTTATTTCAAGCATAATTGCAAAGTTCGTTAAATTACAGCTAATTATAACTGAATAGCTTCTCTTGGTTTCGTGGTTTGATGTCAGCAAGATGGAATAATCATATGAATAAAATACATGCGTTCACACAATTAGTTTTACCTCCGTTATATCTGATTTATTAAAAACTTTATGTTAATAATTCTAATTATTTTTTTTGAGGGCATTAAACCACACGATTATTTAAAAACAGCTTATGTAAATTTATTCCAATATTACCTTACGAAGCATTATTTGATTCATATTTTTAGCTAAAACTATAAATTTATTTCAATATTTTTAATTTTAGAAATTTAGTGTACACGACCCGCGTTTCTGGCCACCGTTTTGTCCCTACTCTATTTGAACTGCTCGCAATACATTCAAGAATAGTTTCTAATTTTGAGTAATAATAATATTAATTATATATGTATGTATAAAAATCAGGGCTGGAGTATTCGAAATAGGTGGATGAAATTCTTATTCATTTTAATGCATATTATTCATTTTATTCATTTAATGCTTAAATTCGAATTAAGAGTAATCTTAACGGATTCGAATCCCAATTCAAATGCATTTGTTTTGTAAAATCAAAATTCTCCGACTTATTCCTTTTTAAAGACTATGCCTAACTATGAAGGTACCAAAAATATAATTTGGCTTCTCTGGAGCTTGATTCTGTATATATGTACATACGTAAATATGTACGTATGTATTTGTTTGTAGTTTCATCAATTTTTTTTAAACTGAGTTTTCCCTTACCCCAGTTTCAAGGTTTAACTCGTCCTCTAAGAAGTGACATTCACTCCAAAATTTGAAAGACAAAAGTGAACTCGCAACTTGAAAATAAACTTGATACTTGAGTGTGAACTTGAATTTCGAGAGTAACCTTGAAATTCAAGAGCATCAATCTGAAGTTCGAGTATAATCTTGAAATGGCATTCGAGTCAAAACTTGTAAATAAATCGTAAAATTCAAATGAAACAACTTAAATGCAAGCTTGAAATGCGAGAGCAAACTCCAAACCCAAATTCAAACCCAAATTTGTATTCAAATTTTTGAGACATGAGTTTAAGCATAAAACTAGTGAGTACTTTGTGAATTTGAGACTAAACTCCGGTTACAATGAATCAAAATTCCATTTCAAGTGTGCACTCCATTCTCGAGTTTCGAATTGAAGTACCAGTTTCAAAGTTGGATTTTCAGTATATCACTCGAATTGTTCGATTTTAAATTTCGCTTAGAATTTTCAATTTCGAATTCACCGTCAAACCGTGTGTACGCCAGAGTTTCAAGCCTGCACTCGAGTTAAGGCTTGAAATCGAGTTTCAAGTTTGCACTCGATTTTTAAATTTACACTCGAGTGTGTGGCATCTTACAAATTTTGGGGTCCAATTGGAGATTAAAGTTTGTATCGTTGGAAGTTACATGGGAGTGTATACTCAAGAATAACTTCACAATCCCATGACTAAAACTTAACTTTCTAATCAAACTTGAAAATTTTATGCTCTCTTTTGTATTAGTGCTTCATAATGCGTGGGTAACTGAATTGGACCCTTCAAATGGAATGCCGGATTCCGGATTGTTGCTCGATTTTAAACATTTTTACAAAGGGGTTTCAGATCAGCCGTAAAAGTCCTTATGTTTATCCGTTAATTATATAATTTGGATTTGAAATGTGGCTCGAAATGAAAAACTCGGAATTTCTTATGGGAAATTTTCCTCCAACGTATACCTCCCTGTGGGAATTTTAGGACTATAAATATAATAGCGCAGCTCTAACCAACAGGTGGCACCAAAAGCTAAAACAAGTTAAGCTACAAAGTTTTGAAACTACTGCTGGGTCCTGTACACCAGAGACAGTAACAAATTTATTTCTACTGTCACATTACTATTTTCAAATCCTGATCCAAATTCTTCCTATTCACATGATAGACATAAATGATAAAACAAGTCCATTCTATTTTAAATCAAAAACAATAAAAGCAGATTGTTATGGAGTAGCAAGTTGTTAAAATATTAATATTTACAACGGAAAAAATAATGCGAAATGGATAACCTGTAATGTCAGAAATTCTAAACCCAGTTTATTGCAATTAGTACAAAAAAAGTGAGCAGGGTTTCCAGTTATCATTTTAAATATGAAAAACCGTAGTTGGTCAAAAATTCCAAAAAATACACTCCAGTAAAGTAGAAAACCAATTCGGTCTTTCTGAAACTTGAATCTGAATTCCAAATTTTCACTAATTTAGCCGTTCCATTTCCTCGGGCTGTTTTCAAACACATATGTACATAAAGGGGTTATCCGATGTTCAACAACGTACCCCTACAATCGAAAACATTTTCGGATGTACAAGCCCTGCGTTGTTTAATTACCACAGTCCCAATAAAAAGTGTACAAAGCAGGCTGGCGTTGGGTTGTATATAAAAAAACATGGGACGTGAGAATGAAAACGAAAATTATTAGCAAAAAAAGCTAAAATCAAGGCGCGTATGTGCTCTTAAAAGCATGAAACAAGATTCAGCTTACAGAAATTTCGAGATACATTACATGCTAAAACAACGTTATCGTTGGGACAAAATCGGGGGACCAGTAAAATTTGTCCGCTATAAAAAATTTCCGTTGTATGCAATAATTAATTTTAGCATGTGTTATATAGGAGCCGGACAAACAAATCTATCCGGTGTAACTAAATTTCCGTTGTAGAGCCATCCGTTATATCGAGTTTTTCCTGTATGTGGTTGCTAGTTCCATCTAATTTTCCCTTTCGTTGCACTGTCTAAGGGCCAGCACATGTACAGACTTTGAAAGGCGTGAATGTCCGATCAACAATTATTATTAGTTTCCAGTTTTTTATTTACTTCCCAAGGACCCTTCACTTTCTTGTTTAGAATAATTGCTGGGTTTCTTAAAATGTCCAGGTGCTGAAAATAAATCACAAACGAAGTATAAAAGGCCCAGTGCCATCCCAATACAGTCAGTTCTACTCCCAGCTCTTTGAAAACAATTTCAAATTCCTTTTCAACTTCATTTCGTAATTTCGAAATCCACTCAAAATGGCTCGTTGCGCCCAGTACCTCATCCTTTTGACTGTTTTCGCTTTGGTATTGAATATGGCTATGGCCGCTCCCAGTGAATCCGGAGGTAATAATACCTAACCGTTCCTTTAAAATGAAAAGACCTAAATTCTCAGATTCTTTTTCAAAATTTTAGATCTATGTACATAGTTTCATATTAAATATTTCTTGTTAGAGAGCATTATTTTAATTTAAACCTGCTAATGGGAGAAATTGAGGCAGTTGTATTTGAGAGATATTTTAAGCTGAGCACCCTCAATTGAAATATAAAAATGTAATAATTGTGAGCAAAACTTTTCCTTTAAATTCTTGAGGGTTAGAAGAGTCACTTATGATTAAGCTTCGCTGTCAGAAAAATCACGGGAGGTGCATTTGCGAAATACTGAAAAAACAGGATCCAGGTCAATTTTAAGGAATTTCAATGTGATAGTTTTCTAATTGAAAAATGTATTCTTTAACGCAGGCTCAGCTGAGGAGAGTCAAGGAGAGCGTCAGGGATGTCGGAACGGACATTACCAAGGGGGTCGATGTGTCTGCAATCAAGGATATCAACACGCGGGTGGTAATAACAACGTCTGCATCCAAATTAATGTCAACAATGGCAAATGGTGAGTGAATGGGGTTTTATGGATTTTGTCCCTCACATATTATTTCCTTGTAATTATTTCCTTTCCTACAAAAATCCTCTAATCATACTGCCCGGACCTGGGGTTTCCCGTCTAATCTTTTATCAATATATTTGCAACTACTAATGAATTTTGTTTTATTTTGTACAGATTTGATACACTTATTGGAGTCTCCTGGTTGCTTCCATCCCTCAACATGCTTATTGTCTACCCTTCGTATTTATTTCTACCAACTGACTGTTCCGAATGGCATTCAAATATTAACTCTGATTTATATTTTTCTAACTTATTTTTATAAATGGTCCAAAATAAATCTCAGGGGTTATTTCAGTATATTTACTCCTTGCAGAATTATTTCCATGTAATTAATATATGTGGGATTCATATTTTATACCATATCTATGACATTTCATGAGTATGTTAGTACAAAGGAATTTTACGAATGATTACATAGCAATCACTTGTATTTTACTGTGATGTACATATGTATATCCCTAGTTCAAATCCACAAAGTAATTATTTGGATAATATTTTTGGAAAAAAAGGATAAAGCTTTTGTTTACTTTTACGGCGAAACTTGTGATAAAATTATGTGTCGGAAATTTTTTGATGAAACTTACGAAACTCGTTGAAAATGTCTGACGGGCTGGATTTGTGCAGACTTAAGTTTGCAAACTTGTACTTTCCGTAATTATATGAAAAAATTAATTATAAACTAATGGGTTAAAGTAATCATGTCCTACAAGGGCTATGCTAAAATTTCCTGATATTGTTAACGTTTTGATGGTAATAAATTTATGATTTTATTGATATTTTCGGAATTACATATGAAATCAGGCACATTGTAATAATTATTGGAACCATTTATTGATTTCCATCAGGCTTTCTTCGGAATACTGGATTACTAAAAAAAGCCTTCTTTAATTTTGTCTTCTAAATTGGTTCCTTTTCAATTAATTTAGCATGAGCTCCACGAGTTCCATGGTATTCTCTGAATTAGTGGTCCCAATCTTTCAATTCAATTCAAAAAATTCGTTTTGATTCAATTCAAATTATGAATTGAATGAAATTCAATGATTCGATTCAATTCACGATTCACAGGATTCACTTTGATTCATTTCTGCGTGCTGAATTGAATCGAATGATGATTCAAATCATTCAGACAGTAAAAGGTGGTAACATAAACATCCTTCTTCTTATTGCTCTCGACCTGTCCTTTGATTTAAACCTTCGCGGCTTATTTCACGAATTCAAACCATCCCGGCTTAAGCCAAGCGAGTCGGTGGTATATACAACAAGCCGAGAAGCACAGCGGGCTGGAAGCTGAGACTCTGTCGCAGAGGAGGAGGAGAGCTTTTTCAGCTCGCTCAGCTCGCTTTTCTTCTCGGCTAATCATATATGTACCAACTGCTTGCAGCCTACTGGAAGGGAAGCTCTCAATATTACGCCATTTTATATCACTTAAAAGCGCTAATCATAATTATTATATAAACATTAGACATAAATCATCAATAATTTGGATTAAATTAAGACTGGTAGTGAGAAAAACTACGTTCGGTTACAGTACAGAATAATTTGATAAGAGGAGAATTGTAATGACTGAGCTTTGTTCACATTAGTGTGGGATTCTTACTAGGAAAAATTAAATAATCAGTGCGTCCAGTGTCTGAGGCTTCAGTTACAATATTGCGGTACAACGGATTTATATACAAATTATAATAACATAAAAAATCATATTTGATCAGCACGGTGTGCTGATCCACTAACAATAAGGAGTGAAGCACCATACAGTGATGCAACAGCAAGATTTAATAACGACGTTGGTATTAAATTGATCAAGCGGTTAGTTAAATTCCACGTGTATAGCCAAATATTGAATTTGGGGGAAAACTTTAGTGGGCCGAAAGCTGTTGTCCCATAATATTTTGATGATGAATTGCCAACTACCTATATGAAACGAATTGTTAGTCTTACAGTTAATACTTCACGTATTTTATGAGATTACTTTGCCTGGCGAAGCGGGATATTAATATTAAGCCTTCTCGACAGGCCTTGATACGAGATCTATTGCCATTTACACTTTTATTATTTACACTATTTATTTACACAAGTAATTGCTCCTGTGCGAAGCACGGGGCTTTTACTAGTTTTATTTAAGCATTTTATAATGACCACATAAAACCGCGAAAGATTCTAATTCAAAAAATTTCACTATCACTAAAATTGTCAATACAGTGTACTCTCGCTATAAGGGATACCTTTATAAGGGATTATTTGATATAAGGGATTGGGATTTCCAGTCCCGATTCCCATTTGCACAACGTATAAAACTATGGTCAGAAGGGACAAATTTTGCAAATTGAGCATCGATTATAGCGAGAGTTTACTGTAACTTTAGCAAATTAGTTGCATATCGTCGCTGAAGAGGCAAAATGGAATACATGCATTTTGGATTAAAATCAAAATGGTCTACATGCAGTTTTACTAAATGCAAAATGGAATAGATGCATCAAGTTTTAAAAGCAAAATGGAATAAGTGCAATTTCGTCTAAAAGCAAAATGGTCTACATACATTATGAAAGTATACACGCATGTAGACCATTTTGCTTTTAGTGAAAACTGCATGTAGTTCATTTTGCTTTCAGGAAAGCTTGCAACTATTCCGTTTTGCCTTTAAGGAAAAAGGCATGTAGACCATTTTGCTTCTATTCGAAATTGCACTTAGTCCATTTTGCCTCTTCAGCGACGATATCCTGTTATTAATTGTCACATTATGATCTAAATTGGACGGTTAGTAAATGCTGTAATAATAAATTATAATAATTGATGTATTTCATGTATAAAAATTATTATTTACAAAGTAATTGATAACTCGGTTTCCCAACAAAAATCAAAAATGTCTCTCAGAAACACGTACGGAATTTTTAATGTGATGCGTTACTAGCTGCATTTTTAGCGGGATATGCAAACAAATTCGTTGCAAGTGAATCATTTGAATCGTGATTCAAGGCATTTCGCGTGATTTCATTCATGAAGTGAATTGAATGAAATGATTCAATTCATGCTTTGAATTGAATCGAAAAATGACGAATCAGAATTGAATTGAATCGAATCGAATCGAGTTTTTTTGATTCAGAATTGAATGATCGGGACCACTACTCTGAATGACATCAGTTTCTTGATCTTCGTTGACGTTAATTGTGACTAGGATTATCTTCATTTCCTTCCTGAATAAAAATTGACTTCCCATTGATACTCCCGTCTGTGAGCCATTTAGTCATTACTGGGAATGTCCCGGATGGGAAAAACCAAAATGAGATCGAATTCTGGACAATCCCGTCCCACCGTTTTAATTCAACGTATTAGCAGCTACGATTGTATATTCCAGTCATACTGTTTATATGTACATATTCATAGAAACCCCGGAACACAATGAATATATATACATTTACACATACAAATGTTTTTCTCAGGGCACAAATTCCCCTGGAATTTTATCAGAATAATGCTGAATCTCAATACTTGTCATACCTGTATAGTAAATCAGAAAGTATGTTACATTTCCTTCAGATCATCTGGCTTTGTATATTTTGAGAAATTTTCAAAATTTGCCAAGAATTCGAAAAAAGTGAATTTTGGAAAAATGTACTGAAAAAATGACTGTATTGACCCTTGCCATGTCCATTCAAGTTTTCTAAATGAAGCTTCTACGAGTTTGTAAACTGAATGCAGTCGACATTAAAATTATGACAGTAAAGTTTTCAATCCGGTTACTCTGGAAAAGTACAGATTCGAAAATCGTGTCTAGAAAATCTAAATCGTCTCTGTTGTATTGATTTAAGGAAAGTTGCCCGGCCTTTAACCCCAGGGTTCTGTAAAGGCAGCTGGTATAATTATATTTATCTCAAGGTTACTTAATGTGTGTTATTTTCCATCACAATTTTAACAAAAATTCTACATTTATTTGAACACTTTTAATTTTGGAAGCTTCCCGTATACGGCTATAGATTTGACCCCACTCTATTTGAACTTGCATTATATTCGAAATTATTTTGTAATTTTGAGTAATTACTAGTAAAAGCCCTGTGCTTCACGGGGACAATTACTTGAAGAGTTGGTAGTGTTATTGTAGAAATTAAAAGCCAAACGGTTTACGAATCAAGCCCTATCGTAGAGACTTGTTGTATGCCTAAATCGTGCGCGCTGATATTAACAGTAGCGCTGTAAAGAAACGGACAGCTGGTGCTCGTTAATAATAAGGAGTGCTTGGCATGCCACCTTTTGGGCGTTTTGTAAGGCCATTGAATTAAGATCGCGCGAAACTTTAAATAAAAGGACAGAAAGTGCTCTTTAATAATAAAGGATTGTTCCACATACAAAAAAAAATGGAATGTGAAAATGGGAATAAAAACTTAAAATCTAGGTATTTTTGCGCTCTTGACACATCACTCAAGATTAATCTCACAGGAGGAACACATAATGAATATTCGCACACACCTGTACCAAGAAACAGTATAAAGCGGGCGGACCAAACAGGGTTTCCAGAAGTACATTTACATATGTGACAGTAGTTACAGGGCCATATTACTGAAAGGCGTGAATGTCCAATCAAAAATTATTATTAGTTTCCAGCTTTTTATCCACTTCCAAAGGGCCCTTCACTTTCATGGCTAAAATTATTGCTGGGTTTCTTAAATTGACCATGCGTTGAAAATAAAGTAAAAATAAAGTACAAAAGGCCCAATTCCAGCCAAATACAATCAGTTCTAGTCTCAGCTCTTTAAAAACAATTTCAAATCGCTTTTCAACTCCGTTTCGTAATTTCGAAATTTACTCAAAATGGCTCGTTGCTCCCAGTACCTCATCCTATTGACTGTTTTTGCCTCGGTTTTAAATATGGCTATGGCCGCTCCCAGAGAATCCGAAGGTAACAATTCCATATAGTTCTTGTAGCATGAATAAAAAAGCAAAGTTCTCAAATTGTTTTCAAAATTTAAGATCTATCTGTACATTTCTTGATAAATTTTTATTTTTTATTTTTGTAAGCTGATGGTGATGTAATTATTTTGAGCAGAGCTTTTCCAGGAATCTGAATTTGGTAATTTTCTAATTCGAAAATGTATTCTTAGACACAAACTCAACTGAGGAGAAACAACATTGTGGGGGTGGTTGTCAACACGGGCATTACAACAACAACTGTAATTGCATCTGCAACCCAGGTTACCATCACCCGAGCGGTAATAACAAACTCTGCGTCCCAAGTACAGTACCACCTCAAATTCTATATTGAACCTAAAATTTGACCACTATGTATACAATGTCCACTATAATAGTGTAAATATATTAAATAAATTTGTTTTAACACGCTTAAGAACACATCATTCACACGATCACGCTTGTTTAAAGTAATCATTAAATGTTTACAGTTTTGCATTTTTCACCTTGTGTTAAGCAACAAATTACATATCATAATATATCATAATTAATAATAATAAATTCTATACAGTAATTATAAATATTCTTTTTGAATGCTAGGCAAAATAGCATCCAACCATCGTAAAATTACTTCATTATTGACGCCCGCAGATACGCCACAAACATAATTTAGTCAAACGAAGGCTAGCCTTCAATGAAGGCTTCATTGAAGACGGGACGTCATTTTTCCAGAGAGTTGGGAAGGGAAGGCAGGTTGGACGAATTAATTCGGGAAGGCTGAATAAAGGCTTCCTAAAATTAGCTGGAAAAGATAGGCAAAGGAAGGACGTTTGTAAAGAAGCCCTCTACTATTTAAAAGGCTTCGCGCGTACAATTAACGACAATAGATCGTCACAAATAAAACAATGAGAGCACTACTGAAAACACGCAAATGCATGATGTACATACATATTTGATTGCACAATAAGAAACCGCAACCGCTTATTGATATACTCATGGAATTTATGATTCGAACGAGTTTTCGAAGTACGTTTGGTTAACGAAAAATACCTGGAAATCATGCAATTTTGAATTTTGGCTGATGATGAAGGATGATTTTTTGGAACGCTGACTGCATTAATTTAATAAGCGAAATAAGGCTGAGGGAAGGAATTATATTTTAAAGCCTGTCCGGCCAACTGCCACCCCCACAACTGCCACAATCACAACTGCACGCCCGGAGAACTGCCACATTTACAACTGCCACAATAATCTTTTAACACCCATCCAAAATTGCAAGCGGTAACAACTGCCCCAAAACCAACTGCCACCCGGAGAACTGCCACAAGGCAATGCTAACAACCTATGCTAAGTGATTTGGCAAAACCCAACGCTAATGCAATGACATTTAGCATATGCATTTGCCATGACACTTAGCATAGGATTTCGCCATGAAACTTAGCATAGGATTTGCCATGAAACTTAGCATAGGATTTCGCTATGACACTTAGCATAGGTTTTGGCATGACACTTACCATAGGATTTTGCCATGACACTTAGCATAGGATTTTGCCATGACACTTAGGCTAGGATTTTGCCATGACACTTAGCATAGGATATTGCTATGACACTTACCATAGGATATTGCTATGACACTTACCATAGGATTTCGCTATGACACTTACCATAGGATTTCACTATGATTTTAGGATAGGATTTCACTATGATTTTTAGGATAGGATTTCACTATGATTTTTAGGATAGGATTTCACTATGATTTTTAGGATAGGATTTCACGATGATTTTTAGCATAGGATTTCACTTTGACACTTATCATATGCATTTACAACGTCATTTAGCGTGGTTATTTTCAACCACACTTCAATTTCAATTTAAAAAAAAAGTATTTGCATGTCAATTAAGTTTGTATAGAAGCGGCAGATGTACAAGTGGCACAAAGGTGATGTGGCAGTTGTGCGTGTGGCAATGGGCCAAATAGGCAGTTGGGATTGTGGCACGCTTTTGTGGTAATTCTCCGGGTGGCAGTTGAAGGGGGGGTGGCAATTGGCCTAGAACCATTTTAAAGGCATCATTTAAAAGAAGGACGAAGGAATGCGTATTTTCAAAAAATTGCCTTAGAAGGTTTGAAGGAAGGCTATTTCGTTTGGACATCTCTGGGGTTAACCTAATGTTAAAATATGGGGCGCGAGACGGGGAAACATGATACTGGCCACTGTGAACAGGAGCCCATTGTTTAACTGGTCACTATATAAAGGTTTTACTGTAATATTAACAATGGTGAGTGAATGAGGTTTTAAAGATACTGGTTTTTAAATCTTTGGAATAAATTACAATTTAAAATATTATTTTTCATTTCAATTCGCTACAACATCATATTTCCCTAATAAAAATATTTTTTCCTTTTACAGATTCGACATACATTATGCCGGATAGCGACATCTGTTCCTCACTAAAACATGGTTACTTACTATCTTGTTTATTTATTTGTTTATCATCAATGATTCCAAGATTTCCAACTGTTGATTAAAATTATAATCCTGAATCATATTTTTTGTACTGTTTCTTAGAAATAACCCAATTTAATTTTCTGCTTCTATTTGGCACAGCATAATTAAAATTCGTTGCACGTGTTCGTGGAAACTTATAAATTTTATACAATATTGACAGGATATTTCATACAATTGCATATAATTTATTTTAGAGTACCTACTTAAGTAATACCTATATATCGTAGGCTAAATTTTAAAAAGTACCATTTTCATTGGTCACCTCATTTAAAAAGCATAGCCTATATGTAAGACACTGACTTAAGGTAGTGCAAAATACAATCATCATGATCTGAGCTCAAGGATTTCCACAACATACTGTACAAAATCTCAATCTGAGGAATGGATCCATATTCCATTTTTGAACATTGAGACATACATATGGCTCTAAACAATTAGCCGATTTTCTGCCCTGACTATAAATAAATAATAACTAAAATTTCATGGAAGTTCCCTTCTTGACTCAGAGATTATATCACAGAGAAATGAGACAATTGATAAAAATTAACAAAAAGAAATTATTATTCGAGACGCCGATGAGTATTAATGATAAGAGGGAGAGAAAATGCGATTGAAATTTTGAAAAAATGAGCCCCTATAAAGTTTTACTACAGAATTTAATGAGTGATTTTGAATAGGGCTTACATTTAGAATGAAAACGTAGTGTAAAAGCACGTGAGAGACTAATTTAAAGCTTTCTGGTAAAACAATATGGCAAAATTCAGAAAATATCTCATCTTATTGGCAGTGACAATTTGAGATTCCAACAAATGATTGGGAATTCAATATATTTGATTCCATGTTTTTTTGGAGACTCATGCTCACCTATGATTACTCTTCCATGTAAATTTCAACTATGCCTTATGGGAGTTTTAAGTCGGTACTAAACCACACGTTTGTATAAAGACAGCTGATAAACACTTTTCTCAATACTGCGTTTTACTGAACATAATTATTTTAGATTGCTTTATTTAGCCAAAGTTTATTTAAATATTTCTATATCCGATTTCAAGCTTCTTTGCTAAACCCAACTGGTAATGCCTAAGGCACAGCATATGTACGTACACTGTTAATTACCCATGTGTACGTAAATAGCTGGGATACCCCGACCTTAATAACCCCAACAATTGGTAACTTTTTAGAAAGGAAATCCTTTTAACTTTGGAAATCTACAAGCCCTGCGGTATAGAGTTTCCACAAAACACTATGAATAGTGTGAGACTAAATAAGCGTGAAGATTTTCTAGGGTTTTAAGAAGATACATGTACATATGTATATCATGGTAGTTATAGGGCCATATTAACAGAAAGGCTTGAATGTCCGATCAAAAATTATTATTAGTTTCCAGTTTTTTATTTACTTCCCAGGGACCATTCTTTTTCTTGTTTAAAATAATTGCCTGGTTTCCTAAATTGTCCAGGTGCTGAAAATAAATCACAAACGAAGTATAAAAGGCCCAGTGCCATCCCAATACAGTCAGTTCTACTCCCAGCTCTTTGAAAACAATTTCAAATTCCTTTTCAACTTCATTTCGTAATTTCGAAATCCACTCAAAATGGCTCGTTGCGCCCAGTACCTCATCCTTTTGACTGTTTTCGCTTTGGTATTGAATATGGCTATGGCCGCTCCCAGTGAATCCGGAGGTAATAATACCTAACCGTTCCTTTAAAATGAAAAGACCTAAATTCTCAGATTCTTTTTCAAAATTTTAGATCTATGTACATAGTTTCATATTAAATATTTCTTGTTAGAGAGCATTATTTTAATTTAAACCTGCTAATGGGAGAAATTGAGGCAGTTGTATTTGAGAGATATTTTAAGCTGAGCACCCTCAATTGAAATATAAAAATGTAATAATTGTGAGCAAAACTTTTCCTTTAAATTCTTGAGGGTTAGAAGAGTCACTTATGATTAAGCTTCGCTGTCAGAAAAATCACGGGAGGTGCATTTGCGAAATACTGAAAAAACAGGATCCAGGTCAAATTTAAGGAATTTCAATGTGATAATTTTCTAATTGAAAAATGTATTCTTTAACGCAGGCTCAGCTGAGGAGAGTCAAGGAGAGCGTCAGGGATGTCGGAACGGACATTACCAAGGGGGTCGATGTGTCTGCAATCAAGGATATCAACACGCGGGTGGTAATAACAACGTCTGCATCCAAATTAATGTCAACAATGGCAAATGGTGAGTGAATGGGGTTTTATGGATTTTGTCCCTCACATATTAATTCCTTGTAATTATTTCCTTTCCTACAAAAATCCTCTAATCATACTGCCCGGACCTGGGGTTTCCCGTCTAATCTTTTATCAATATATTTGCAACTACTAATGAATTTTGTTTTATTTTGTACAGATTTGATACACTTATTGGAGTCTCCTGGTTGCTTCCATCCCTCAACATGCTTATTGTCTACCCTTCGTATTTATTTCTACCAACTGACTGTTCCGAATGGCATTCAAATATTAACTCTGATTTATATTTTTCTAACTTATTTTTATAAATGGTCCAAAATAAATCTCAGGGGTTATTTCAGTATCTATATTTACTCCTGGGCGGAATTATTTACATACATGTACATACCTAATTCATATATGTGGGATTCATATTTTATACAATATCGATAGAATTTCATGAGCATGTTAGCAGAAGACAATTTTGTTGGAACGAATGATTACATATAGCATTCACTTGCAAATCGTAATCTCATCTATCTCAGGTCCAATTCAGAGAGTAATTATTATTTACAAAAAAAGGATAAAGCTTTTGTTTACTTTCGGCGAGCCCTGTGATATATAGAGTTTCGACAAAACCCTGTAAATAATGCACTACTAAATAAGCACGCGGATTCCCCAGGGTTTCCAAGAGTACATACATGTACATATATCATGGCAGTTTCAGGGCCATATTACAGAAAGGCGTGAATGTCCGATCAAGAATTATTATTAATTTCCAGCTTTTTAGCCACTTCCCGCAAGCGCCCTTCACTTTCTGGTTTAAAATAATTGCTGGGTTTCTTAAATTGTCCAGGTGCTGAAAATACTAGAGCACAAACGACGTATAAAAAAGGCCCAGTGTCAGTCAAATACAGTCAGTTCTATTCTCAGCTCTTTGAAAACAATTTCAAATCCCTTTTCAACTTGAATTGGTAATTTCAAAATTTTGTCAAAATGGCTCGTTGCGCCCAATACCTCATCCTTTTGACTGTTTTTGCTATGGTATTAAATATGGCTATGGCCGCTCCCACCGATTCCGAAGGTAACAATTCCATATAGTTTGTGTAACATGAAACAGCGTATATTCTTTTGGATTGCTTTTTAAAATTTGATTTCTAGTTTATTTCATATTAAATATTTCGTTAGAATGGGTATGCTTTAAATTTAAATCCGCTTCCTGTAGAAATTTAAAGCAGTTGTAATTGGGAGTTTTTTTTTTAAATTGAGGGTGATGTAATTATTTTGAGGAGACCTTTTCCTTCAAATTTTTGAGGGTCAAAAGAGACACTCGGGATTGAGATTCTCTGTAAGAAAAATCACGGGAGGTGCATTTGCAAAATGAGGATAAAACATGAATCTCGGCTCTGTTTGTAGGAATTTCAAATTGGTAATTTTCTGATTCAAAAATGTATTCTCTGACACAGGCTTAACTGAGGAAAGACAAGGATACTGTGGGGGTGGTTGTCAACACCAGTGCATCGCATGGGTACGGGTAGTATCTATGAGTATTTGGGTACAGGTACAGGTCCAGGTCCGAAATGGGTACCCTATTTAAGTACCCAAACTGAATGGGTACTTTATGGGTACTGGCTATATGTACCCAAATTTTGGGTACAAAACCAGATGTTGGGTACAGGTACAAACTTGGAATTTTTTGGGTTGTACCTGACAGGAACAGGTACCAATATACCTGGACCTGACAAATTAATACCTGAAAATGTGGGTACTTTTACAAGCAGAAATCCATCTTACGAGGCATTTAGTGTAGTATGAGGCTTTCTCTCCGACCTACAGGTTTAATTTGATATTCAGCGTGTTTTCAGGAGTGCATCGTAATTTTTGAAAAAGCATACGTTTATGCAATAGAGATGGTTGACTTAGCACAACGTGCCAGCTCTAAGTATGTGTAATTACAAATTGCACTTGTGATTCAGTAAAAATGGCATTAAATGATACTGTGGTTGTGGAGGATGACCTAGAAGTGGAAGATTTAATTGGAGATGGCAATACCTCAGATGGTATAGAGGTTATAGTTCCATTAAGATGTCTAGTATTGCAAAAATTATGACGAGGCAGAATTTTTTCTAGTTTGTAATTGCTGTGATGTAAATCATCGAACGTTGAATCGTTTTCAGTAATTTTTTAAAGGTACAGGTCCGTATGAAAATTTTTCAGGTACAGGCCCATATATTGGGTATATTTTGGGTACGGGTACAATTCAGGTACAGGTACGCACTACTTGCAAAATAATCAGGTCCAGGTACCAATATTTATTTAATGGGTACTTTTATTCAGGTACGGGTTTTGGGTACGAATTTTCCCTGTACCCACTATTTGGGTCCAGGTTCAGGTCCAGGTACAGCATTTTTGTACCCATGCGATGCGCTGGTCAACACGGGCATTAGAACAACAACTGTAATTGCATCTGCAACCCAGGGTACCATCACCCGAGCGGGAATAACAAAGTGTGCATTAATAATACAGCAAAACCTCAAATTCTCTATTGAACTTAAAATTTGACCACTATATGTAGATACAGTGTCCACTATATTAGTGTAAATATATTAAATAAATGTTTTTGAACACATTTAAGTACACATTATTAAAACGATCACGTTTGTTTAAAGTAATCATTACATTTTTACAGTTTTGCATTTTTCACCTTGTTTTAGACAAGACATTCTATACAATGACAATTAATTAATAATAATTCTATATAATAATAATTCTATATAATAATAAAATTACAAATATTCTTTTTGAATAGCTTCGAACCATCGTAAAATTACTTCATTATTGACGCCGGCAGATACACCACAAATAATTATATTTTAGTCAAATATGATGTCTGTTCTTTTAAGATTCAATTCAATAATTATTGATTGCTGTGAATCCCGCCTCTCATAATTTCACTGTTGGATTTCCCAATAATTCTAATATTTCCCAATAATTCTAATATTTCCCAATTTTTTTAATTGGAAGTCAACTTCTTTTTGAAGTATGCATGGTGGCACAGAAATATGCTTTATACGCTTCCCAAGGGCCCTTCACTTTCATGGCTAAAATAATTGTTGGGTTTCTTAAATTGACCATGTGTTGACAATAAAGCACAAATAAAGTACAAAAGGTCCAGTGCCATCCCAATTCCGTCATTTCTACTCTCAGCTCTTTGAAAACAATTTCAAATACCTTTTCAACTCAAAAACTCTGCAAATGGTGAGTGAATGAGGTTTTAAAGATTTTGGTGTTTAAATCTTTAGAATAAATTACAATTTAAAGCATTATCTTTCTTTTAAATTCGCTGCAACAAAATTGTCTACCAAGTATATTTTTTTATTTTACAGATTTGACTCAAATACTGGTTATTGGGATCTCTTCCTCACTACAACATGATTACTTCCTATCGTGTTTATTTATTTGTTTACCATCAATGCTTCCAAGATTTCCAACTGTTAATTAACATTATAATCCTGAGTCATATTTTTTGTAATGTTTCTTGGAAATTAACCCAAATTAAATTTTCTCTTCAATTTGAAACACAACATAATTAATATTCGTTGTTTGTGGAAACTTATCCATTTTAGACAATATCGACAGCATATATTTCGTACAATTGCATAAAATTTATTTCCGAGTATATACATAAGTAGTACCTATAACATGGGCTAAAATTTAAAAAGTACGATTTTCATTGCACATCCCATTTAAAAAGCATAGCCCATGTAAGACACTGACTGCAGTGTAAAATGCAATCATTGAGCTGGCGTGATCTGAGAGCGAGTATTTTATCAGGTATACAATCTCAATCTGAGGAATGGGTCTGGTGGGGAAAAATTTTATGGGAAAATAATTTTCTTTTGTATAAAATCAATTACAATAATAAATTATTTTATTGAATATGGCTATGCCCGCTCCCAGCAAATCCGCAGGGAGTGGGTTTATACAGATTTGACACACCTGATCCTGATTGCGTTCATTCCTCAACTTTCATATTGTCAACCCTTCGAATTTATTTCTACCAACTGACTGTTTCGAATTGCATTCAAATATTAACTCTGATTTATATTTTTACAAATTGTTTTTATAAATTGTCCAAAATTCATCTCTTGGGTTATTTCAGTATATTTACTCCTTGCAGAATAATTTACATGTAATTCATATTTGTGGGATTCAAATTTTATACCATATCGATGGAATTTCATGAGCATGTTAGTTCAAAACAATTTTATCGTAACGAATGATTACATAACAATCACTTGCATTTCATGATCTCATCATTCTCAGGTCCAATGTACAAAGTAGTAATTATTGGGATAATTATTTTGAAAAAAATAGGTAAAGCTTTTTTTTACTTTCGGTGGAACTTGTGATGAAATTATATAGTCCTCGGAAAATTTTTGATAAAACTCCCAAATTTTGTAGAAAATTTCTGACGGACTGGATTTTTGGCAGACCATTTTGCATAATTACTTGTACTTTTCATATACGAAAAAATTATAAACTACTGGCTTCAAGTAATCACGGCATACAAGTATTTGAATTGCAACCCCTGGACTACTGTATGCTAAAATTTGCTGATATTGTTAACGTTTTGATGGTAATGAAATTTTTTAAATTTTTACTTCACTAATAGTTTCGGAATTATATGTATCCAGGCGGATTATAATTTATTGAAGTCATTTATTGATTTCCATCAGGCTTTCTTCGGATTACTGGATTATTAAGTCTTCTTTAATTTTGTCTTTCAAATTGGCTCCTTTGCTATTGATTTAGCATGAGCTCCACGTGTTTCATGATATTATCTGAATCATAAAAAAAGTTTCTTGATCTTCACTGGGGTCAAAAAATAATCTTCATTTCCTTCCCGTATGAAAACTGACTTCCCATTGACACTTCCGTCTGTGAGGCATTTAGTGATTATACTGTTTATATGCTTATGCATAAAAACCCCGGAGCACAATAATTATTATACGTTCACACATAGAAATGTTTTTCTTCGGGGGCAAATTCCTCCAGGTTTTTATCGGACACTCGATATAGTTGAGTCTCAATACTTGTCATACGTGTATAGTTGTGTAGTAAATATTCTATAAGAAAATACCTTATTGCATTTCCTTCAGATCATTATACTTTAAATTCTTTTAACATTTTTCAAAATTTTAAAAGAATTCGAAAACAAATTCTGAAAAATATACTGAAACAAATGACTGTGTGAGCACCCGGGCTCTTAAAACTCTATCTTAAAAACTATATTTAATTCCTAACTTAAAACTATCCTTAAAACTATGGTGGTCTATGCCACTAAATAGAGACACGACTTACGGAACCTTCTCAGGCCTTTAACCCCAAGGTCCTGTAAAGGCAGCTGACATAATTATATTTATCTCTCTTTTACAGTACTTAATGTGTTTTATTTTCAATCGCAATTTTAACCAAAGTTGTGAATTTATTTCTACACTTTTAATTTTGGCCTATACATATGTAAGACACTGACTTAAGGAAGTGCAAAATAAAAAAAAAAGCAAATTGATCTAGCGTGTTCTGATAGCGAGGATTTCCACAACATAGTGTATACAATCTCAATCTGAGGAATGGGTCTGACGGGAAAAATTCTTTTTGAAAATAATTTTCTTTTGTATAAATAAAACCAATTACATATATTTTTACGTAATTATTGCAGAATTATAGTTTTAATGTTAATACTACTGACTATATCTAAATAATGAATCCGTATGCATTTTTGAAAATTGAGACATATGTACGTACATAGTTCTAAACAATGAGATGATTTTCAGCACTGACAATAACTAATAACTAAAATTTCCTGCGAGTTTCCTTACTAACTCAGAGATTATTTCACAGAGATTAATTCACAGAGATACGAAAATAAATTTTATTATTCGGGCATTTATTATGAGCATTACTGATAATGGGCCCAAAAAATTCGATTGAAATTTTGAATAATGAGTAAGTATGTAAAAGCGCTTGCGATTACCTATACCCCTGGTCCAGGAGCTCCCTAAACTGCATTTGAAAATATGTACGCCCAAAATAACAGTAAGGTAAAAAAATATAGAGGCACTTTGTAAAAACTACTCTTTTAATTTTTTTTAGAAGAAATTTATGTACATATGGACGCTCGTATAAACGCACGTATCTTTATGTGTACGCATGCATACATTTTCCTATTTCTCCCACAGGTCGGGGCAACGGGACATAATTACATGAACTGTTACAAATTATAAACTACGGAGACAGTGGTGATGGTATTAGCACAAACATAATGTTAATCCTGCCCTATATATAATGTTTTAATTCAGAATTTAATAAGTTACTTTGAATAGAACTTCCATTCAGAAGGAAAAAGTAATGTAAAAGCACGAAAGAGGCTATTTTTCCGGTAAACAATAAAGCTCCTCAAAACTTCAAGTAGTATAGTTGGAACTTACAATTTCAAGTCAACTTCGACTTATTAAAAAATTTAAATTGTAAATTGAAGACAACTTCAATTTGAAACAAAATATTAGTTGAACATTCAATTTCAACTTCAATTCAACTACCAAATAAAGAGGTTCATCTGAAAAGCATAATCAATTGAACATCAAGTTGCTGAAGTAATTTTATATAATTGACAGTTGAAGTTGATCAATTGACAATTTCTGAACCAATTGAACATGCGCGTTGGGGAAAGTAACGTAGTAAATTTTGTAATTTCAACTTTGTAGTAAATTGCGGGAATCCACTGGTAGTTTGAATTAACAAAGGACACTGCGCCACGACGGCCATGCTACTTGCAATTCGAAGCTCCTGAAATTTCGTTCATACACAATCAGGGTTGGCAAAAAAACCGACTTTTATTAATAAAGGCCAAGCCAGTGGCATGAAATGGTAACAACCGGTTTTTATTGGACAGTGAACTTATTTGGATAGTATTAATTATGGCCATTTTATACCAACCTTTACAACAGGTCCTGGCCGGTTAGAACCGGATTTTAACCAATAATAAACAGACCATTTCAGACCACTTGGCAACCCTGTGTTCATGCTTGCGTAATATTAGCCAAGCCGATGGTATTTTTTGGTTAAAACCGTTTTTATTGAAAAGTGGATTTATTTGGGTAATATTAATTACGACCATTTCCAAATTCAACTCGGAATATGATTCAAACAGTCACATGAAAACAAAAAAGAAATCCTCAGACAAACAATAAGTATGTAATCAGCGACGGAGTTGATTTGTTATTTACGGTATTTATTTTCGGCTGAAATTTGAAAACCATTTGGAGTTTTTGAAGCAAAACTAACAAGCAAATAACGTGATAAATTGAGTTGTGAGGCCTATTAAACAACATGGGAAATTATAACAAATATCTCATATTACATATTGGCAGTGACAATTTACGCTACCCGCAAATGAATGAAATTCAAAGATTTGCTTCAATATAGTGATTTTGTTTTTTTGGAGACCCATGAACACCTATGGTTACTTTTCAAAGTAAATTTTCACTAAACGTCTGTGGAAATTTTAGGTCTACATTAAACCACAAATTTAAATAAAGATAACTCATATACATTTCCCCCCATACTACGTTTTACTGAACATTATTTTATATATATGTACTTTCGTTAGCCAAAATTTATTTCAATGTTTTTATAAGCGATTTCAAGCTACTTTGCTAAACCCAGCTGATATAATGTCTAAGGCACAGTTTATGTGCATGCAGTGTTAATTACCCATGTTTATGTAAATAGCTGGGTTACCCAAAATTCAATAACCCCAACAATCGGAACGATTCTTGAAAGCAAATACCTTTAAATTTGGAACTGGGCATGCCCTGCGGTATGGAGTTTCAATAAAACACTATAAATAGTATAAGACTAAATAAGCGTGGGGATTCAACAGGACTTCCAGAAGTACATGTACATAAGTAATGGTAATTATTACAGGACCATATTACAGAAAGGCGTGAATGTCCGATCAACAATTATTATTAGTTTCCAGTTTTTTATCCCCTTCCCAAGGGCCCTTCACTTTCATGGTTAAAATAATTGCTGGGCTTCTTAAATTTTCCATGTGCTGTAAATAAAACACAAACGAAGTATAAAAGGCCCAGTGCCATCCCAATACAGTCAGTTCTACTCCCAGCTCTTTGAAAACAATTTCAAATCACTTTTCAACTCCTTTTCGTAATTTCGAAATCCACTCAAAATGGCTCGTTGCGCCCAGTACCTCATCCTTTTGACTGTTTTCTCTTTGGTATTGAATATGGCTATGGCAGCTCCCAGCGAATCCGAAGGTAATAATTCCTATCAGTTCTGGTAGAACAGAAAAAAATTGTAACATCGAAACCCAGCCCAATTTCAAAGATTTTCAATTTATTAATTTTCTAATTCAAAAATGTATCTTCTTTAACACAGGCTTAGCTGAGGAGAGTCAAGGAGAGCGTCAGGGATGTCGGAACGGACATTACCAAGGGGGTCGATGTGTCTGCAATCAAGGATATCAACACGCGGGTGGTAATAACAACGTCTGCATCCAAATTAATGTCAACAATGGCAAATGGTAAGTTCATGGGGTTTTAAAGATTTTGATTTTTAAATCTTTTGACTAAATTATTACAGTTTAAAATATTATTTGTCATTTAAATGCACTACAAGGTATATTTTTCTAATAAAAATGTTGTTTTTACTTTTATAGATTTGACGCAAATGCTGGATAGCGGGATCTCTTCCTTACAACAACAT
Organism: Allacma fusca; assembly: GCA_947179485.1. Lineage (NCBI taxonomy): Eukaryota > Metazoa > Arthropoda > Collembola > Symphypleona > Sminthuridae > Allacma > Allacma fusca. The sequence continues at coordinate 35,262,522 of OX359245.1, read as the reverse complement.
GCTTACATCCTATCGTATTTATTTATTTGCTTAGATAAATGTTTCCAAGATTCCCAACTGTTAATCGATTTTGTAATCCTGACTCATGTTTTTTGTAATAATGTTTCTTGATAATCGGCAAAATTAAATGTCTGCTTGTATTTGGCACATCATAATTAATATTGCTTCCACATGTTTGTACAGATATTTACGTGTTTACCTTATACAGTGCTTCCATATAATTGCATATAATTTATTTCATAGTCAGTACAAAATGTGTACATCTGCATTTCAACCAGAGCCTTTTGATCCATTCTATTTCTAAGCCTCAATGCAAAAATGTACCATGAGACTTTGGCAAGAGTTTAAAGATGACTGAAAGTAAATAATATTCATTTTTCCACGTTTTAGCACCTAAGTTTTTTACAATTTAAAAAAATTCCTGTGTAAAATATTTCGTATAAAGTATGGGCACAGCAAGGGTCAAGCTTGCTACACGGCCGGAGTAGAATTTTTAACTTATTTCCAAATAGATACGTTTTGCGTGTGCCCCACTTCATGGGGATTCGTATGAACTCAGATTGACAATTATTCATGATATATAATTATTTGCACGGCCTCAGATATTTTTGAGACTGAGGTTGAGTCCTCATGAGTTCGTCGCCTCATTTCGAGTATTTACTCCTAATACTTACATTTTTTGCTCGCATTAAGAATATAAGCGTCCTATACAGGACAGAACCATATCAGGCGCTGACTCCCTTATATACATAGCCTCACGTACATTTGTAATTACATGGACTATAGCTATACATTGCCCAGAACAGAGATGCGCAAATGACATTGCCTTCCTACAAATATTATAAAATTTCAGCCTTCAACACAAATATACGTTTAAATGAAGCCTTAATATTACCCTTGCATTGAGAGTCAACTGTAATATTTTAGAGGAAAATTCAGGTGGAAATTTATTTAAAATCAAATTTGGGGATGGTAAGTCCGATAGCAGGCCAGAACGTGACCAAGCTTAAATATTTAAAATGAATGCCACGCAGTGGTGGCTGAGTTGTCAGAGCGTCCCGTTCGTTGCGGCTGGAGTCGGTTTCGATTCCAGTAAAGCTCTGATACTTTCGAATAATTTCCACTGCTCTTTCTATCTTCTACTATAGCTTTGGGTGGGGTGAGGAGAATGGCGTGAAAGGGGCTTGCACTCTGAAGACTGGAACCATGGCCTGGATGCAAAAGGGGAACCAGCAGTGGACATCCTTTAGACGGAGAGGAACTAGGAGAAGCTGCCCATCTGCATTGCTCGCTAGACATTCCAGTCAAATGAGCGTCCGTTAATCTCCTTAACCCAAAAACCTCTCCCTCCCTATTTCTCCTACTCTACATTTCCTCGGCTGGAGCAAAGACTAGTGATATACTCCCTCAATGGGAGGAATGGACTGAGGGGTGTTTGTCCCACTAGTCTAGCTCTGTGCCTACGTGCTTAAGGGGAAGAAATGTGTACGACACCCTGTACATATGATTCCCAACCCTCTATAAACCGACGAGAGCCGGTATAAGCTTCTCGGTTGTAACCTCACAAGTTAGAAAAATTGTGTATGGCATGATGAGTAATCTCAAGTGCAAGAATAAAATGCGCCCCTGTGGGCCTATTATATTATATATATATATATATATATATTTAAAATGAATAAAAATTCAAGAAAGTTCACGAAACCGACGAACAATAAGGGCGGGAAACTTGGAAAATAACTTTCATGTGAGAGTTTTTAAAATAATTGTGAAGGAGTACACAAATTAATTCCATTAAATATGCAAAGTGGAATCCCAAGTTTTTATTCCCTGAATTTGAGACCCTATTGTGCTAATAAATGTAGCCAATTTGCTTCAAGGGTATTAAACGCCACTATCATTTAAACAGAGCTGATAGAAATTTATCCCAATATTAAATTATACTGACATTACTTTTTTGAATAATACTTTTAGGTACAATTCCAAAAGGATCTTATCCTATTTGAACTGCTCACATTACCTTCGGAAATGGTTTCTAATTTTCAGTAATAATTATTATTGTATATCTATAAAAAAAAACATGGAACGTAAAAACGAAAATAAAAATTATTAGCAAACAAAGCTTAAAATTGCAATTAGACCTATCATTTACTGTAAGTTCAAAGTGGGCAGAAGGTTCCAATAATATAATTCGGCTTTTCCGGAACTTGACCCTGTAAATATGTATACGTATGTATGTATGTGGTTGCTAGTTTCATTTAATCTTCCTTCTCGTTGCACTGTCTCAGGCTCAGCACATGTATGTGAGTACACTGTTCATTATCCATTTGTATGTAAATATTTGGGATACCCTGAAGTCAATAACCCCAACAATCGTAAAATTTTTGAAAGGAAATCCCTTTAATTTTGGAACTGTCCAAACCTTGCGGCATGGAGTCTCGACAATACACTATGAATAGTGTGGGACTAAATAAGCATGCCCATTTCCCAGGGCTTCCAGAAGTTCATGTACATATGTATGTTACAGCTGTTTCAGGGCCATATTACAGAAAGGCGTGAATGTCTGATCAAAAATTATTATTAGTTTCCAGTTTTTTATCCCCTTCCCAAGGGCCCTTCACTTTCATGGCTAAAATAATTGCTGGGCTTCTTAAATTGTCCATGCGCTGAAAATAAAACACAAACGAAGTATAAAAGGCCCAGTGCAATTCCAATACAGCCAGTTCTACTCCCAGCTCTTTGAAAACAATTTCAAATCACTTTTCAACTCCGTTTCGTAATTTCGAAATTTACTCAAAATGGCTCGTTGTGCTCAGTACCTCATTCTTTTGACTGTTTTTGCTTTGGTATTGAATATGGCTATGGCCGCTCCCAGTGAATCCGAAGGTAATAATTGTTAGCAGATCTTTTAACATGAAAAAAGCTAATTCCTCAAATTCAAATCCTAAAATTTTTCAAAATTTGAGGTCTAGTTTTCGTTTTAAATATTTTTTGTGATAGAACATTATTTAAATTTAAAATCGTTCCTGGAGAATATTCAAGTAGTTGTAATTATATAATTTGGGTTTTTAAGTTAATAGTGATTTAATTATTCTGAGCATAATTTTTCATTCAAATTTTTGAGGTTTACGAGAGACACTTACAATTGAGATTCTTTGTGAAAAAAATCCCGGGAGGTGCAATTGTAAAATGAAGTAAAAAAAAGGGAAATTCAGGTCAATTTTAAGGATTTTAAATGTGATAAATTTCTAATTCAAAAATGTATTCATTGATGCAGGCTTAGCTGAAGAAAGTCAAGGAGAGCGTCAGGGATGTCGGAACGGACATTACCAAGGGGGTCGATGTGTCTGCAATCAAGGATATCAACACGCGGGTGGTAACAACAACGTCTGCATCCAAATTAATGTCAACAATGGCAAATAATGGTAAGTTCATGGGGTTTTAAAGATTTTGATTTTTAAATCTTTTTGGAATAAATTACGGTTTAAAATCTAATTTTTCTTATAAATGCGTGATAACAAAATTTTCTAACAAAAATGCTTTTCACTTTTACAGATTTGACACAAATTTAATGCTAAATATCCGGATCTCTTCCTCACTACAACATGGTTATTTCCTACCGTATCTATTTACTTGTTTCCCAACAATGTCTCCAAGATTTCCAAATATTGATTAATTTTTTAATCCTGACTCTTGTTATTTGTAATGTCTCATGGAAATCGCAGAAAATAAAATGTCTGCTTAAATTTGGCACAGCAAAGTTAATACTTGTTGTACATGTTTGTGTCAAAGTATCAGTTTTAGACAATGCCAAGAATAGTGAGATTCCATACAATTGCATATAATTTATTTCGGAGCAAGATCATAAGTAATTTGTATGTTTTTTTCCTCAGCTCCTTTTGATCATTTCTATAATTATTTCTAACCCCCAAAGCTAAAACGAACCATGAAACCTTGTCATGCCCCTTAATTGTTAACAGTGCTCGGCACGGGTACGAAAAATCGGTACCCGTACCCGTATCCGTACCCGAAGTGCGAGTATTGCAATGTCTGGTATCTAAACCCGTACCCATACCCGAGTATCCGGGTACAAATTTTTCATACCCGTACCCGTAATGTAATCTCAAACCATGTACCTGTACCCGCATTGTACCCGTACCCGAAAAATCCTCGAAAACCCATACTCGGGTATCTTAGTGTAGTACCCGTACTCGTACTCGGGTACTTTATATCCAGATTTCTCTAAATGCAGTGTATAGTACGTTATGTACAATAATGCATGACACCTTAGTGTGTAATTTTGACTAGCTAGAGCTGTATTTGATATTGTATATTTTCATTGAAGAGTACAAAAACTAGACTAGTAGAAAATCATGTTTCCCAAAAAGCATATATGTTAGCTACAGTCTAAAATACATTTATTGTATGTTGTAAGGTTAAAAGAGTATTAACATTACGCTATATGTATTCAGAAACACTAAAAATACGGACAGAAGTTTGGAACGTAAGGGCATGATGGTATAAAATTCATCAAAATGTCTCAATTCTCAACGTATCCGAATATTCGGGTACAATGGTCGTGGGTACGATTAAATGACCCCATTATACCCGTACCCGGTGGGTATATACCCGTTTTGAAATCCTTGTACCCGTACCCATACCCGTATCCGTACCCGAAATTTTAAGCCGAACAAAGTGTACCCGGGTAGTACCCGAAATTTATCGGGTACACAAAATCGGTACCCGGGTAGTACCCATACCCGTACCCGTTTACCCGAGTATTACCCATACCCGTGCCGAGCACTGATTGTTAATATAGTGGGAGATAAATAATATTTATTTTTCTTTGTTTTAGCAAATATATGTACGTTTTGCTTATTCTCACCCATTTCATAGGGATTCATTTAAGCTGAATATCTCATCTTCCCAGCTGGCAAAAAGCTTCTTGTACAATGTCACCTTAATCCATTGTCACCTCTCTTGCACGTATAAGACCCTTGACTCTGAGAGAATATAAAAGACTTATATAATTATATGTATAACTAAGCGATTTTGGCGAGCTGAGAACATGTACAAAAAACACAGGATTTTCTTAATTAATTTAATTATTAATTAATTTATTAATTTAAGTTGAAGAAATTCTTCTTCAATAAAGTGTTAATGGTAATAGTCGAAAATATTGTGTATAAGGAAGATCATAATATCATATTTTTTTAATGGCACAGCTGGCAGTTCTGAAACTATGTCTTTATCGTTTAGTTTCAACAAAAATCCTTGACCCGTGAGGAGCTCCTATTTTCAACAAATTCTTTTTACCAGATTTTCTAAAATTGACTTCATTGACCTGAGTAAATTTTTCAGGTTTTGAAAACATGACGGGGAAATTTCAAAATGGATAGGAATTTGTCCGGAAACATCTCCTCACAAAGGAGGAGGAAATTTAATAAAACGGATCTGTGTTTGAAGAATTTGTACGGAGCGTTATACTTACATACATGGAATAAGCAATTTAATCTTCGAAACTTAAGTTTTTGTATTTCCTAACAGGTCCTGCCGTTGCCTCAATTCTTTTTTAACTTTGAATTCCATTTAATTTAATTTTAAACTATTTCCTTATAGTTGATTTTAACTTTCTCTTGATTGGTAGACATGGTAAATTCTTAGTTGACGTTGAAAAAATCCATGGATTCAGTAATAGGCAGGAAATTTAAATGCAAAAATTTAGGTTCAAGCAAATTTTAAGCCCGCATTGAGAAAAGATTCCTCCCACACGGTTTGAACTCTCACTTTGCCCCATAAATCAGTGATAGCACAAAATCATATCAGATAGAACGATGGAATGGACACAAGCTTAAAAATTTTAAATTAATAAAAATTCAAGCATCCTCACGACCATAAGGAATACATACTTGGACAATAACTTTATTATAAACACTGTAATAGTTTTCTTTCCACAGCAGAAAATTTTGAACACTTTGCCCACATCATTTCGCAAAAAATATAATTCCGAGTTACAAAATTTAAACACAGTGCAATAAATACACAGTTCCTAAAAATAAATATTACAAAAGCTCGAAAATAAAATTGCTGTTGTCTGGCAAAAACCCCGAGGATCCAGGTGTAGGAAATCTGGGAAATAAAATTACAAATTTAATATGAGACCAATCAAGCTTTGTATTGTCTAAATATTGTTAGAATTCAGTCAAATTTTTTTACCCTCAAAGAAACGTGCATGTGCTGCCATCCCAGTATCGACCAGGGACGCATGGATGTAGCCCAGTATCACGAATGCAGGAGGCCCCATTCCAGTAAAACAATTTGCTGCAATGATGAAGCACATTGTCATGAATGCATTCCGAGCCGTTCCAGTAGTAGTCAATAGAGCAGGGATGGAGACCCCCCTCTATTGGGACACAGGCCAAGCCGTTCCAGTAAAACCTTAGTGCGCAAACGGGATGGACGCACAAGACACCATTCCATTGATAACCCAAAACACAGCGAAGCCCTTCCTTTGCCTCAGGTACTTCCAAAGACCCTACAAAAATAATTCACAAAATGTCACTCTGATTGTGAGCTTAGCGTAAAAAAAAATACAATCAAATCTCAATCTAAAGAGTGGATTTCCAAAAAATCTCCCAAAAAAAATTTTTTTAAAATAAAATAAAATCTAATTGTTTTCACGTAATTATTACAAAATTAATTATTTCTAATTATAATGTTAATACTCAATATTGAATTGACAATTACCTTCCTCTGGGCCTGGAGCACCCAAAACTGCATTTAAAAATAGGGCTGAAATAACAGTAAGATATAAAATATTGGGGCGCTTTGAGAAACCCATTATGTAGATTTTTTTTCAAAAAGGCTTATTTTCAAATTATTAAAAACAAAATTGCTAGGAAAAATCACAAGTCCAATTCTAACCAGGACTGTCCACGAACTGACCCTTGGATTTTGCAGGATCTCCTTAAATACAAATACTTTCGAATGCTGTGGGTTGAGTTAAGGGCTTGTAAAAATTGTCTATTTCTCTCATTGGTCGGAGAAGCAGGACATGAACGAACTGCGGCAAATTATAGTTAGCGGAAAGAGGGGTAAATGTATTAATATCAAGGTAGTGTTAATTCTGCCCTATAATTATTTAAGTTGGACAGAAAAATCTCCTGAAATGTTCGTTTTTATCCCCTCATTTTTTTAGACCCTCTTGGGCAAAACTTATAGAGCAGTTGCACAATACATGAATGAAATACGCTCAAATATAGCTATACCAAAGCACAGTTTGATAATTGTCTTAATTATATTTAACTTCGTTAATAGATCTGATTATTAAATCCTTTATGGTAATTATTATGGGCATTTTTCTTTAAGGGCATTAAACCATACAATTATTTAAAAACAGCTGGTATAAATTTATCCCAATATTAAATTATTCTGAACATTATTTTAAATGTATCTATAGCTAAAATTCTAAATTTATTTCAATAATTTTAATTTTGGAAGCTTCGTGTATACGACAAGTGTTTTGGACCACGGTTTGACCTTAATCTATTTGAGCTGCTCGCAGTAACTTCGAAATAGTTTCTAATTTTGAGTAATATTATTCTTGTACATAAAAAATACATGGGGCGTGAAAAGGGGAATAAAATTAATTATTAAAATAGTTTAAAATCAAATACATTTATTTAGGTCTATGACGGAGTGTGCTTTCTGTAACTCAATGACCCCTCATTGATATGTAATTACATATAACGAAATTGTACATGGCTCATTTGATCCTCCTGGAAAAATCATTATAATAATTTGAAAGAGATTGCAAAATGAAGCCAGTCATTGCTTATGCACATGACATGTTAAACATAGCGGTTTTTTTTCTTTCATTAACAAAATAAAAAATTCTTTGATTTTTATTTCAAAGCGTTTTTCTATTTTTTAACATCTTTTTTGTTTACTCGGACAGGCTTAAGTTTGAGTAACCAAATATTGCTAAAAATTAATGCTGTCCAAATAAACAAAAACAATGACATTTTAGAGTGCAAAAAAAGAAGAAAGTAGTACAAGAAAGAGTGGAAAGAAATGCCGCAATGCTATTTGCAAACAAGTTACCAACAAGTTCTTTCTGGCATCTTGAATTTAATTATTAAAGCGTTCATTCAAATATTTTGTGACAAATTCTAATCATTTTTGTGCAATCCTTCAGCAATATGCATTTTAACAAGTATAATTTCAAAGACCGATTGACAAGCATTTGATCAGCGTAAATAGTTTATACCATGCCTTTATTTATCTCAACAACAGTTTGTCAACAAACTTACACGCTTCCTAAAAAGTAATTTTTAAAAAACTGCTGATCTGATATTGACCCAAATTTGTGCTTTTAGCTGCTTGGTATTTTATGCAATAATTCGGATTAATTACTAATAAATAATCAATTAAAATAAAAATGTCTAGGGTATTTATATACCGTCGCTGAAGAGGCAAAATGTAATACGTGCATTTTCGAATAAAATCAAAATGGTCGACATGCAGTTTCACTAAATGCAAAATGGAATAGATGCATCAAGCTTTAAAAGCAATATGGTCTACTTACAATGTCGTCTAAAAGCAAAATGGTCTACATGCAATTTCGCTTTAAAGAAGAATGGCCATTATGAAAGTATACACGCATGTAGACCATTTTGCTTTTAGTGAAAACTGCATGTAGTTCATTTTGCTTTCAGGAAAGCTTGCAACTATTCCGTTTTGCCTTTAAGGAAAAAGGCATGTAGACCATTTTACTTCTAGTCGAAAATGCATTTAATCCATTTTGCCTCTTCAGCGACGATATAAAATATGGTTGCATTCAAATAATTTTTAAATTCATTGCAGCCAGACGGATGGCTTTTATGCTATATAATTTATTTTATAAGGGAATAGCCTCAAAAGACCGTAAAAAATGGTCTCATAAGTCTCATGTGAGTCTCACGTGAGTCAAATACGATTTTACTTCATTACAAATCTTGACCAGGAATTACTTCCGACAATGCAGCAAGGTTATGACATTTTTATTAAATTACATAACAAATTTTAATGAGGGAAATCAAGGATATCAACACCCGAGTGGTAATAACAACGTCTGCATCCAAATTAATATCAACAATGGCAAAGAATGGTGAGTTCGGGGGGTTTTAAAGATTTTTATTTTGGAACACATTACAGTTTAAAATATTATTTTTATTTGAAATTCGCTACAACAAAATTTTTCTAATAAAAATGTTTTTCACTTTTACAGATTTGGCACAAATGCTAGATATCGGGATCTCTTACTCACTACAACATGGTTATTTCGTTCCGTATTTATTTATTTGCCATCAATATCTCCAAGATTTCCAACTGTTGATTAATGTTTTAATCCTGACTCATGTTTTTCATAATTGTTTTTGGAAATTGCGAAAATAAATTTTCCACTTCTATTTGACACAGCATAATAAATATCCGTTGTACATGTTTGTGTAAAATTATTAATGTTAGACAATATTGACTGCATATTACGATTCCATACAATTGCATATAATTGTTTTCGGAGCGAGTTCATAATAAGTAATTCATTAAAGCCACATTTCTCTTCAGCTCCTTTTGATCAATTCAATCTCTAGGCTTAAATGCATAAAGTAACAGGAAGCCTTGATAAGTCTCTATAAATGAAGGAATGTTAATAAAATTTCTTCTCCCGTGTTTTAAAAATACGGTTTTAAAATTTTCAAACATCCGGTGAAAATATTTCGTAAAAAATATGGATGCAACAAGGGCGTTATACAAGGCCGGATTAGAATTTTTAATACGTTTCCTTGTGACCCATTTCATGGAAATTCATCATTGCGCATTTCGCATTGGGTCTTCCCAGCTAAAATATTGCTTCCAGTACAGGTTGACTATAATCATTTATTCTCTCTAACGCATATAAGATACTGACTCATAATATATTGGATTCCCCCTGTTTGTAGCAAATTTTGCTCCATATTTTCTAGGATTGGATATTCATTGACAATTTGGAATAAAGAGCATTACCTTCCCCTGGGTCTGGAGCAACCAATACCACATTTAAATACGTGTCGAAATAACAGTAAAATAAAAACATTAGGGAATGTTGTAAATCCTATTATTTTGAATTTTTTGAAAAGAGTCTTATTTTCAAATTACTAAAAACAAAATCGCAGGAAAAAATACAACTTCGATTCTAGCCAGGACTGTTCACGACCTGACCTTTGGAATTTTCAGGGTCTCTTTAAATATACTTGCATATGTTGAGGGATAAGAAAAGGGCTTGTAAAAATTGCACTTGTAAAGGACACCTTGTAAAAGGCATTAATTTGGCATTTAATGAGTGATTTGTAATAGTTTCATATTTGTTTTCAATTAATGTTACCTCCGCTAATAGATCTGAGTTATGAGAATCTTTATGCTAATATGTATGGTCATTTTTATTTAAGGGCATTAAACCACACAATTATTTAAAAACAGCTGATATAAGATTATCTCAATATTATATTACATTCAAAATTATTTTAAATGTAACTATCTGTAGCTAAAATTATAAATTTATTTCAATGTTGTTAAATTTGGGCGCTTCGTGAATACAACAATAAGTGTTTTGGTCCACAGTTTTGACCCTACTCTATTTGAACTGCAGGCAGTTACTTCGAAAATAGTTTCTAATTTTGAGTAATTATTATTATACATAAAAAAACATAAAAGGGGAATGAAAATAACTAGAAAAATAGTTTAAAATCTTTACCGCTCGTAAAAGAATAAAACAAGATTAGTAATGTACGCTATAAGCAGTTAGGAGTTTTACGAAAGATCCTACGTACTCTACGCAATCTGAGATGTACGCAATAATCGGCGTACGTGCGGTACTTTCAGCGTATCGTACGCAGGCTTCCGAGTAATAGCGTTGGTTACTTTTGTACACTGAATCCTGCGTAATGCAATTGAAAGTGCACGCAAATACCCGCGCATAATATGTATTAGCATGTAAAAAAAGTTTTAAATTAAAACATATTTTACGCCTTAAATATTTCCAAGTACACTAATCTTACCCCTTCATCAGAAAGACCGTAAAAAGTACTATATAATCACCGTGCAGTTTTTAGTTTCACCGTGCACTTTTTGGATAAATTGTCTTGTAATTTCAGTGGTGGATTTCAGGTTCTGGTAGGGATGGAGTGCAAAAAAAATATACCCGTCTTTTGAGACGAGAATATTTATCAACCATTTATTCAACTAATGCTCTCCTGTCATTGAAATAGATAGGTTGCAAGTTTGTATCCAAAAGAATTGAAGATGCGTGTTATGAATGAAGTTCAAAGCTTGCCGTTGCAACTAAAATTATATTATATGAGCAAACTTGAGACTGACGATTTAGTGTATATTTTCGTTCAGGTTGTAGGCGATTTGGATGTTGACTTTTGAGGATTATGTTATTCCAGAACTACCATAATTTGGACACGTTATTAATTGTATTTTGAATTAACTTATTCACAAATTAAACATTGTATTCACACATAATATTTTTGATGATGACTTCAGTTGATGATTATATAATATTAAATAAAATATTATAATAATAATATAAAATACATTATAATTAATTAAATAACAGAATTGTATTGCAGGTATTTGAAAGATACTTAAACTATAATATTTTTGTCGAACTATTTTACTAGTCATGACGGCAAATAGTTTTTGTGCATGACAAAGTTGTAAACCTAACCCTACAGGCACGCAAGATTTTGCGTACGTACACTACATTCGTATCAACAAGAAGCCGATCTTGAATGCGACCAAATTTACGTAAAGTACGCTAGAAGTTGCGTAGTACGCGGGATCCTACGTACATTCCGGAATGCGTACAGTACGCTGGATCTTTCGTGAAACTCCTAACTGATAAGTATCGATTATTTAAAATTCAGCAATATCCAATGTCCATATTCTTATAGCCCAGTAAATTATACCTTCCGAGCGCATTTATTTAAATCCACCACGGGAGTGTGCTTTCCAAAGTTCAATGACCCCTTCTACATACGTACATATTATGGAGTTGCGGATCCAATATCCTACAAATAAATTATATTTTGTCAGGGAAGAGCGCAGTAACTATTCGTGAGCTAAGAAAAAACAAAAGATATAAAAGTCAAGTAAATATCAAGTAAATATCTGTACAGCTTTCAAAAAGATTTAATTTATATTTGCTCTGGCATTTATGTAACCTCAAACTGGTATATGAACCCAGGCTATTGAAATCGGATAAATCATCAGGGATGGCTCTAATCATTGCCAGTATATGTGAAGGACACCTTATATAAATTCACTCCGACAACTCTTCACAAATACCTGACAGTTTCCCATCATGACACGTACCAGCATTTTAAAACCAGCTACGGCCCAGATAATAGTGTTTCTGTCGGTGCAAAGATTGGGAATACCTGCACTTACAGTTGCATTAATAATTGATAATGCAAGTTCCAACAATGCCGTAGCTGGTACTTCCCGGTCGAAAATCTCGCTACATAGTTATGTACAACGAAGTCTGCATAATTTGTCAAACTTTTTATGCATAATTTTGGGACGCTTTTGTATGCAGAAAAGTTTATGATTCAATTATGCATAATTAGTTATGAAAGGTTACGCATAAACGATTCGACCCAAAACAGCTGGTGACGAAGAAAATATCTTTGCCCGATCAAGTAAAGCCGCATTCAGCTTCACTCCATTTCCAATGTCTACCATGACCTGTGTATATAATGTTTACTAAAAAACGTACACGTTGATAACATTAAATAGCTATTAACTTTTTGAGAAAACGAGAGCTTACTGTTTCATCTTGCTGGAAAGTCTGTAGTTTCTTCCGTAAATGTTTGCATTTAGCTGTAGTAATAATATTTTATAAAGTATTACAGTTTATTTGCATACAAATATATTGAGGCGCATATTTTAAAATTGGCAATTTACGTAATATACAATTAAGTATCAATAATATACTTACATTTGTATTTTTCTCCAAGGGCCTTTTCTTGTTCAAGCTCCAGCTTAAGATTTGCAATGTTTGCGTTCGCCTTTTTCAATTTTTTCTCCAATTTCTTGGCCTTGTTTTCCAAATTGTTCGAATCGACACGTTCGTCAATGTTTCGTGAGATATTCACATTTTCTGAAAGATTCCTCATCTCAACTGTTTCAATGACCTCAGAAATGGTTGCTTGAATGTCATTACAATTCATCTTACGATTTTTCTAAATTACAAATGATTAAATTAACAATTATTTGAAATAAGTCTTGTTTAAAAATCATTTTGATACAATACTTTATTCAACTCACTGATTGAGGTTCCAAAGCAGGCTCAATGGGATTATTCAATGGTGCTTCATTCCGGTCGAATTTCTTTTGGTACTTATTTACAGCTTTTGGGCTAGAACCTGAATAACAATACTTGTGTAACAAATTACGATGTTAGATAATTTACGAACTCAAACTGCGAGATAATATATATTATAAACCCAATATCTAAATAGTTCTTGTTCTGAGGTAAACCTACGTTAACGCAAGGCATACAATTATAGCGAAATACAAATATTTACTTACCACCGAAGATAATTTTTCCAGTGTAAACCTTGCGATTAAACGTGATTTTCATTTCGCCCCTTTCAATAAGGTTTTCATCGTTTTCTTTTCTCAAATTTTCATCGACGATGCAAGCACGACCGACACAAGAGTACTTTTTTTCTTCTGGCCATAACACGAGGAAGTATTGAGAAAAGGCTATTTTTGTAGATTTTCCAGTCAATTAAAATCAAAAAATACAGTTAATGATTGGGTGTGATTAAAAGCTCATTGTGTCTTCACATAAGAGCTGAGCCGTTAAAACTTCAATGGCGCTCAATATAATGGGCTCCTCCAAAGCATGCTGGCCAGCTCAAAACTTCCCAGTTTGCCAGTGTTTTTGGCTCAACCAATGAAATTGGCAGTTGCTGGAATGTCCCTTGCAAATACACCCAGACAATTATGCCAATGCCAATAAAATTCCCGCGAATCGTTATTAATGTGGCCAACGCTATTGTAACATTTCACAAATCGCTCTTACAATCGACAACTAATAGTAAGAATAAAACACTAAATGTCGGTTAATAACTTCGTCAAAAATACATTAAATTTGAGCTGCTTAATTTTGTAATGATCGACACTGCAGTTGTAAGGAACAGTTCTCTAGCATTGATATAAAATTACCAGTAACCGTTTATATCTAACAGGTACATGGTCCAAGGACCCATTCAAAGTGCAGGGGTCGGATTTTTGTAAATCTCCATGGAAGATCATTTCTGAATTTCCCTACTGATCCATACCTTCCAGTTAGGTCACTCCTGACTCTTGATATCGAAGTTAACTTGAAAATGTCCTGAATTCACATTTATTAAACTTGCTTTATTTTTGTCTGTTTTTGCTTTGATGACATATACAGGGGAAGGGGTCAAGAAATAATGATGTTAAGATGAGATATGGGGATAGGATTCAAAAATGTGAAAAAATGAAACGCAGTATATGCATACTCTAAGTATACTTATGAACTAAAAACGAGTGCTAGTGCTGTCATTGCACTCCTTAAAAAAAGATTATTTTAAACCAACATTAACTACTAGTTATCACAAATAAAACATCGGCATATTTTTACAGTACTTTTGGCAATCCCAGGTTGAGTGCATTCACTTGTGCAGCTCAAAAATGAGCACAAGTGCTCAAGCACAAGTGCTCAAGCACTCATGAACAAAAAATAACGTCGAAATAATGTAGTAGCTTCTCGAAGTTTTTAATAGATATTAGTACCCATGCAATATTTCAATAGTAGGTGGAAAAACTGAAAGAATGTTTCTCAGCAAACGTATTGTTCCCGAACTACGAGAGTGCAAATGTCACGTTCACTACGGTAGCACATAACTGTATTCAATTCCATGAGCACGTCTACATATCCCGGGAACAAGATATTTGTGGACAAAATTTATTTCAGTTGCGTACACTGCTACTGAAGCAAGGATGGGAAATCCGAATAATATGAATTCTAATTCGAATTAAAATATTCAAGGCGAAGAATTCCGATTTAAAATACCTATAGCAATACTGCAAAATATGAATTCAAATACGGATTTAAATATTCTCGAGTATTCGTTCATTATGAATTCCGATTTGAATATTTATTTGAATACTCCTAGTATACTGAAAATACAAAGAATTTAATTAAGGAAAACGTTCAACCTTAGAAACATGATATCATCAATGTTTTGGGAAGCTAGTTTCCCCCGCAGGTCATTAAGTATAATTTTAAGAGCTGAAAAAACACGTTCAACTGATATTTGAACTCCAACATTACTAATATTTTCTTTCGGCCCATTTTTAGTTACCTATAAAATTTTTAGTATCAACGATTTAAATTACTTGAGTAATTAACTTGTAGGACAACAAAAAGTTTTGAGCACAACCGTTAAAAGCCTAAGTAAAGTGCTAATACTTCGTCTCTATTTTACGCAGAATGTAATGCGTATGAATAGTAATGAAAATAGAATGCGAAAGCATGTTCATTTCAGATAAAGAAAACGTTCGTCAATGCTCTTTGATTAACTTTACGTTGTAAGTAAAAAATTGTGACAATTTAAAATTTATATTTAAGTATGTACACTTGATGAAATATACCATTGAAAATAATACTTTATTTTAATCGGAATTCATTAAAAAATATTTGAATATCAATTCGGATTCCAAAAATCTTTTTGAATGCGATTTTGAATTAAAATACTTTCTGGGAATTATTTGGAATTCTAATATGAATTAAAATCCTCAAATTTTCGAATATAATTCCGATTCCGATTCCAATACCGATTCCGATTCCCATCCTTGTACTGAAGTATTGCAATTTTTATCAAAATAACTGAGCTACAAATGCCTAAAGTAAACTTATTCCCAAATGATAAAGATACAAAATTATGCCTTCATGAGGTAACACTTGCATTTTTGTTTAAAGAGCTACACAGTTGTAAAAAGTTTTAAAGGGATCATGAACAGAGCTGCTCTCAGGTACCAAAAAATCAGGATTCGCACCTGAACCCGACCCGCACCTGACATTTCAGGTAAAAAATTTTCTTCGACCCGAACTTGCTCAGTCGGATCCGAGCCAATACTTTACCTGTCAGGTATTTTTCGTCGGGTATTTCTAGGATACCCGTAGTGCCCCGCATGGGTACAAAAATGTTGTACCTGGACCTGAACCTGTACCTGAATCATGGGTACATGTATTTTTTGAACCTGTACCCGTACCTGTACCTGAATACCTGGGTTCAATTTTCCTGAACCTGTACCTGTAGTTAAACTAAATCAGGAGTACCTGTACCTGAAAAGTACCTGAACCCAAAAAGTACCCAAAAAAGTACCTGTACCCGGGTATATTTTAAAAGTACCTGAACCTACCCGGGTATTTTTGGTTGTACTAATCTAAAGGATTACCAAAGATATTACAGAAAAAACAAATTAAAATATCTGTGACCATGACGTTTTGACTTTATAAATGTATTTATCATATTAGATTTATTTTTATTGTTTATTCTTCGAAAGAATGACTAAGTACTGGAATTATCAACAGTTATAAATGATTAAAAAAGGTTGAAAAGGTAACAGATAGCAAGATCTACGATATGATAACTAAGTTCATTGCAACAATACAACTGCAATAAAATTATTTCTAAACGTTCAATAATGCCGAGAAATTAAATAATGAAGGATTTGTTTTGCAATCTGCTTTCGCATTGGAAAACATTTTTTCAGATTCAGACTCCCCAGATTTTAACTTCAGCCAAGCTTTGAGACAAATATATTTCCTAACGTATCCCCACTCTTATATAAGCGTTTAAGCGTCAGAAGATCTGGGCCATAGGAGAAGTCTATCTGTACTCCAGTTCCAGGAAGTGCTAAAAGATCTCTGGTCATTCCAACCAGTGCTAGGTAACTAGACTAGGGTTGGCAAGTATCGCCAGTTTGTCAGTATCGGGAATATCGGTATCGGTAGAATGCAATTTTGCGATATTTGCGATAATATCGGGTATCGCCGATACTTTTTGCTGAAGTGAATTAGCACATGAAGTAAAAAGAGTTAACATCAACGGAACTAGCTATTAGCTTTGTCATTATATGAAAAATCTGAATGTTGTAATCACGGGGCGATTACATGGAGAGCGAAGAAAGCATGCAAAATATTGAATTTTATACCTATATTACATCTAAGACAACCATTGTGGCTGTCATGTGATGTTACTGAAATTTTTAATATACTTTCTACTTTTCTGGAAGTTTTTCAAACATGTGATTGTATGGCATCTATATAATATATGAGTGTTCAATTTTCTAATTTTTTAAAAATTCCTTTTTAAAAATTGTGAAAATTTTAAAATGGAGACTCAAGCTGCACATCTAGGGTTTATGTGAGACATTCTACGCTTGTTTAAAAATTGTTAATTGAAAAGTTCAAAAGTTTTTTCTTCTACAAGGTCTCGAATTGTATTGTTGTAAAAACAAAAGGTAGATAATATCGTCGATGAAGAGGCAAAATGGTCTAAGTCCTGTACAAAAGCATGCGTACATACTTCATTTTGCCTCTTCAGCGACGGCATTCTTGCTTATGCACCCTTTTACATGGCTCGCGCAAAAGAAATATGCCAGAAAGTACTTGGAGTTTAAAATAATTTCCACTGGCGATACCCGATATTCTGGACATGATTGGCGATAAGTATCGCCACTAATATCGCACATATTTTTGGCGATATTTGCGATAATATCGTATCGCAGTATCGCACTTGCCAACACTAAACTAGACACGTGTTCCTATATGGTGGAATTAGTTTTCATGACTGAGTTTATACATATAAATTTTAATGCAACATGTTTCAAAGTCAAAAATTCGAAATGAGTTTTTAAAGCTCAACAACACCTTTACAGGTGTAACTTGGAAAATTATTATTGGCTGAGAAATACCTGAAAGTTCAGGTATTTTACATTCAGGTTCAGGTATTTACCCAGTGCGTACCCGTACCTGATGGGTTTATACCCAAAAGAGTAGTTTTTGTACCTGTACCCATACCTGAACCTGAACCTGAATTTTCAGGTATCTAACAACTGAACCTGAACCTGTACCCAAATTGGATGGGTACAAAAAGTATGTACCTGATACGTACCTGTACCTGAACCTGTACCCAAATACCCGGGTAAAACCTGTACCCATGAGGGGCACTAGATACCCGTACCTGAAAAATTACCTGAAGTTCGGATCCGATGTAAACCCGACCCGAACCTGAACCCGCACTTGACTTTCAGGTATTTGGTATTTCACCCACGGATTTAATGTTAATCTTATTGTTAGTCTAGTCCTTGCCCAGCACTCGAGGAGCACACAACTAAAGAGAATCGCTCGCTTATCAGTAAAACTTAGTGAAAGAACATTCAAAAGAAATATTCAAGTGCAGTGGTCAATCCTAAGAAAGTACACTATACAGGACTATCATCAGCCTGGCTGTTACACCCTTATGCACAGCTGAGATATTGCATTGCATCGTTTCGTAACTAGCCAGGCACTCGGCTCAGATAAGTTTGAATTTATTCCTAGATTTCTGTACATGAGAATAGTTAAAGAAAAACTCAAACACCAACTAACAGCATAATGGTTATTCCAAAGCGTTCCCTGCCAAGACAATACACTCCAAATTTCTCGTTTGACCAACATAAGGAGGCAGACAACAAGAAGAGGAAAACTGAGGAACCTGCAACCAATGGTGATGGAATCACTTCCAGGACAGCCGATAGGATACTAGAGAAACTGGACAGACTGGAGAACAAGTTCGACTCTCTCCTGGCAAAAATTGACAAAGTCGATGGCAGATGTGAGGAACTAGAGAGGGAGAACATCTCTCTGAAAATGAAAATGACAGATTGTGGACTGAAGTGAGAAGAAATAACCTGGTAGTCAGTGGCCTGAAGGAGACGGAGGGAGAGACAACCGAACAGCTCGAGGAAAGAATCAAGAAATTCATCTCTGAAGATTTAGAAATTTCCAATGTAGATGTTGACACAATAAAGAGAATAGGAAAACCCAGGGATAACCGTCCCAGAAATGTTGTGATCCGATTCACCAAAATATCAGCTAGAAACAAAGTGTGGGATGCCCGGAAGGTACTCAAGGCAAAAGACATCAAAATCTTCGTCAATCCAGATGACCCACCCAGGGTTGCAGAAGCAAAGTACGAGGGCCGTAAAGAAAAGAAATCAAGAGCCGCATATTACGCAGGCCGACAGAATGACGTGAATTCGGGGACAAATCTAAGAAATTGAGGATTGGGCAAGCCCTTACAACCTAATACTGTAAATAGAATAATTTATTGGAGCTGTAACGGTTTAATGACAAATTCCTTAGGAAAGCTATACTTTTTAATTGAGAAGGACCCGGATATTTTCTGTCTTGCGGAAACTTGGCAAAAAGAGGGTAATAATTTAAATCTGAATATGTTTGATAATGACTATAGATTAATTAGCATTAAGGGAAGTAATACTAAAGGAAGAGGTAGTGGAGGACTCCTAATTGGCCTGAAGAATAGAACGGCAATTAATGTTATTGAGTTGAGTGACCAATATTGCATCATAAAAATAGAGGGAAACAAACCTATGCACATTGTCTTTTGTTATGTTCCCCCAAAAGCAGAACATAATAATCAATTCCAAAACATGTTTGAAAGAATAAATGAAATCAAAGGAAATGTAGTAATATTGGGGAATCTAAATGCCAGATGTGGTATTGCGAATAAGAACATAACTTTAAGCTCGGCAGATATATACGAGGAAAGGAAAGCGAAAGACCTTCACGTTAATACTAGAGGAAAAATTCTAAGTAAATTACTAATTGATAGAGACATGATAATATTAAATGGGAGGACTAAATCTGATAGAGACGGCGAGTTAACCTTTTGTAATGGTAATGGAGCAAGCTGTGTGGACTTAGCTATATGCACACCTGATACCCTTTATAGGATAAGGGACTTCACTGTATTAGAATCAGAGCTCTCTGACCACTTCCCAATTAGTATAACTATAGATAAGAACGTTCACAAACACAGTGATAAAATTGAATGTAACAAAATACATTGGAATAGGGAAAGAGCACATATATTCAAAGCCAACTTGGAGTGTTTACAAAGTAGTTTGTGCTTTGATAGTTGCAGCTTTGAAAAGTTAAATGAAATATTAAGAACAGCCGCATCAAATACAGGAATTTTATGCAAAGGATGGCATACCAAAGGGAAAATACATGCTCCTAAATGGTTTAATAGTGAGTGCAAAGACAAAAAGAAAGCTGTAAACAGGGCCATAAGGAATCTAAGGAAGGAGAAGGGTCGTGGTAATAGCTATTGCGAACAAATAAAGGAAGTACATACATGTAAGAAGGAATATATTACCCTCTGTGAGAATCGTAAAACTGAATACTATATAGAACTTATAGAAAATGTAAACTCTGCCACAGATACGCTCAAGTTCTGGAAAGCTCTAAACGCATTTAGAGAGAGCAAATATAAGCACGTAAATAATAACATCACAAACCAGGAATGGTTTTTACACTTTAAAAGCGTATACGAAAAAGAAAATGTGGACGAAACCACACCGGAACACAATTTTACAGATACATATATCTTGAGTAACATTTTAGATAGGGAGGTCACAGTTCTGGAGGTTAAATCAGCTATTAAAAACCTTGGTAATAATAAAGCGGCCGGGGAGGATGGCATACCCAATGAAGCCTATAAGAATCTGACAGAGGAATTATATGACTATCTGCGAATCTGTTTAAATAAGGCACTAACTGAAGGGATACCTGAGTATTGGGGTAAGGTAATTACGGTACCAATTCATAAAAAAGGGGATGTAAATGTAGCTGGCAACTTTCGCCAAATCAGTCTCCTAAACTCTATAGCCAAGCTCTTCACATCCTTAATATCTAGGAGAGTAAACATGTACTGCAACATTAACAGCATACTTTCAGAAAACCAGGCAGCCTATAGGAAAGGTAAAGGCTGTATAGAACATGTATTCTCACTGACTTGTATGATACAAAAAAGGCTAGGGATTAAAGGCGGAAGGTTATATACGCTATTTGTCGATTTATCACAGGCTTTTAACTCCATTACGCACAACAAACTGTGGAAAAGGTTAAGTGATTTAGGCATAACCCCTAACTGTCTTGAAAGAATTAAAGAACTATATAGATTAGCTAAGACTAAGGTAAGAACCAATAATGGTTATACGAATTACATAAATATCCTCTCGGGAGTTCTGCAAGGGGAGACGTTATCTCTTACGCTATTTAATTTATACATTGATGAAATTGTCTTCATCTTGAAGGCAAGTAAAATAACAGGAATTAAAATGTGGGTTACAGGAATACAAATCCTATTATATGCAGACGATATGATCCTCCTAGCCACAACCAAAGGGGAGTTACAAAAACAGATAAATACGCTCAAAATCTTTTTCGAGGGTAATAACCTTAAGGTCCATCTCTCAAAAACCAAAGTAGTAGTATTTAGGAACAGAGGTAAATTAGCAAGGGGAGAGAACTTCTTTTGGGGAAATGACAAAATAGAAATATCAAACTCATAAACATACTTAGGAGTGCCTTTCTTTTACACGGGTAATTTTAATAAAACAATGGAACACTTTGTAAATAAGGCAAAGCAAGCCCAATGTACGCTCATAGCTCTACTATACAAAAGTAAAACGGTAAATATAGATATACACTTAAGACTTTTTAATTCTTTAGTTAACTCAGTCCTACTATACTGTGCACCAATATGGTCTCTCAAGTACTTGGAACAAATAGTAAGATTCCAAACAAACTTCCTAAGAACATTACTACGAACTTCAAACCTATTGCCGGGTTTCATGCTAAGGCTAGAAACAGGAGCAGTTAATGTTAAGGGTATAATATTTAGAGCCACGGTTAAAATTATCAGGAGAATATTGGATAAGGAAAAAGATAATATAAGTCTGAATTGTTACCTTGAATGTAAAAAGAATGAGGATACTACAATGACTTGGATACATAATGTTAAGATAATGTTTAGGGAGGCTGACATGCTAGAGGAATACAATAAGCTCGACAAAGACTATATGAATACAAACATTAATATATTAGTAGCAAAATACTTCCAGTGGCTTGTAAACCAGGATGTAAAGGAAATGCTACAAAGTCAAAAATTTCCCCAGTTTCCCAGTTTCAAAACGCACATAAGCAAGATCCAACACTTTGAATGTGATTTAAACTGGAATGTAATAAGACTCATTCAAACACTCAGAGGAGGAATGCCCTACATAAGCGTTATTGGAAAGACGTACAAACTGAATGCACTCAACAAACTTTGGAAAATAGATAAAACATACAAATGTGAACTATGTAATCTACATGACACAGAGGATACCTACCATGTGATGTTTATTTGCCCACATTACAAAGACGGCAGGCATTTGTTAAAGCTAAATAAAGGTCAATGCAAGAGAAGTGACTTTTTAACACTTATGTTTAAAGATGGAATGACAACACAGGAATATAAGAACTTATACATATTCTGGTGCTACGCGGTAAAACTAAGACAACTGTATTATAATTATATGACTGACTGTGAATAACTAGTAGGTTAAGAGTACTATTATAAAACTATTTTAAGAATAACTAATTTAAGTAGGTTAATAGTATTATTATAAAACTATTTTAAGAAATAATGTACACGCATCTAAAGGTTGTAAGGGCTTACGCCATAAAATCGACCTGAATAAAGATTATTATTATATTGTTAGTCTAAGCTTAGCAAAATATTTGCACACCTTAAATTTTATTTTACATATTTTTAGATTCTTTCGTAGAGCCTACAGTTTAGCCTACATTCGTAGATCACTCCTGAGATTTGACCCTACCTACAACCTGCATACATCACTCCCGAGATTTGTCGATATACCTACAACGATATGCAACTTTGTCGGAACTGAACGAAAGAATAATATTCTATAAGATCCTCTCTTATTTCGAAGAATTTGTGTAAGGCAATTTTAGGCAATAAATTTAAATATGCAGTTTACATACAAGTGCCTACAAAATATTAAAAAATTTGAGCATAACCTTCAATTTTATCTACTTGTAAGCAAATATGTAGGGTATGCGGTCAGCTTTGGTTTAGAAGTTTAGGAGTAATTAAATCAACTAATAATTACAGGTGTATTTATGAGTCTCTCCACAGTAAGTGAAATGGCTGTATACTATTGATTTTTTCTCTGGCTTATGTCCTTGTTTTGAGTCATCTTCACTTTGATTAATTCTTCGATGATTTCGGTTCTTTTTCACTTATATTGAAATCCAAGTTTCAATTCAAACACACTTAAAGTGCATGCTAATTACATCGAAATTATGGCTTACTTCTAATAATTGTTAAATAAAAAACCATTGCACTTTAACTTTCATCGAAAATCACTGCACAAGCCTGGTTGACGGTTTGCTAAACACTTCGGTATTCACTTTTCCCAAACCAAGTGCCCTTATAAATATTGCTTGTAGAAGGTTTTATTTTTTTTGGCGGAAATAAATACCTGTAAATTACCTGAAATGTCAAGTTCGGGTTCAGGTAATTCAAATACTGTGACCCGAACTTGAACCCCATAAAATGTTCAGGTATTTTATTTTTCCCGAACTTGACGGTAACCCGACCTGAATTTTCAGGTGCGGATCTTACACCTACCCGCACTCGACCCGATATTCAGGTACTTAATTTTAGTTAACCCGAACCCGACCCGACGGGTATTTTTCAGGTACTACCTGATACCTGCAAGCAGCTCTGATCATGAAAGTCGTCGGTTAAGAGGAAAAACGAATTACTTGCGTTTATACTTATTTATGGCAAAAAATATGGAGTATAGTATTTTTAATGAAAACGAGTACAACGTTTGCACTATGCAGCCTAACTTGAGCGATAACTGTGAGCAGGAATTTTCCTAGCTAAGTTTATTATATTGTCTTTTCATTATCTGACTAGTCTAGTCCTCGTAAATCCAACATATCGCTAGATTTTTCAAGTCTATTCATTTCCCTCCGCCATATCCACTAGCTAGACTATTCTATTCCCTGTTTTCCTAGTCAAGTCAGACTGGGCTGAGGCACCAGCGATTATGTCCACAAGGAGGGGAAATTTGAATTGGGATTACACTACAGTCTTTGTCTTTAACTACGACTAGTAAAAGCCCTGTTCTTTACAGGGACAATTACTTGAACAGATGGCAGTGTGACTGTAGAAATTAAAAGCCAAACGGCTTACTATCAAGCCCTGTCGTAGAGACTTGTTGCATGCCTAAATCATGCGCGCTTATATTAAGAGTAGCGCTTTACAGGAAGCGCTCGTTAATATTAAGGAGTGCCTGGCATGCCACCTTTTGGGCATTAAGTGAGGCCATTGAACTATGAACGCGCGAAACTTTAAATAAACGGACAGAAAGTGCTCTTTAATAATAAAGGATGATGGGACTCCCCATACCTTCAACTGTATCTAGCAGATAAATATTTGAGCTTAACTAAAATCTGTGAAATAAATAATTCAGCAGAGTACTAATCCGGCAGACCGTCTTCAACAGGCCAGTTAACATAAGGCTAATACGGAATCATGCTCAAAGTGAATTTTAACCCCGCATTGAGGAAAATTATCCTCCCACAATGTACTCTGAGCAAGTACTCTCTAATAGAACCTCAAAAACGTAAGCATGTAATTGTATGGAGTAATTATATTCTGTCGAGATTGTAAAAAATATATTATAAAAATATATGAATCGAGTATAATTTACTGTAACGCTGAAGTTTATTTTGGACACTTTAGCACAAGCATCCCCAGAAATATAAATCAGAGTTAACAATTTAAATGCACTTTGAAGACCACAGTTGCTCAAAATAAATACAAAATAAAATTAAAATGTTTTATTATAGAAGATACCCCGAGGTCTCAGGTTCAAGGAATTCTGGAAAATGCAAAAAAATACACAATCAAATGAAACCAGTCAGATCATACACATTGTCATTTTAAAGTTTGAAATCAAAGTCAATTTATTTTTACCTTAAATAAGGCACGCATGAGATGCCATCCCAGTAATGACCAAGAATGCATGGATGCAACCCAGTATCACGCATGCAGGAGGCCCCATTCCAGTAAAAGGTTTTGGCGCAATGCTGGAGCACATTGTCATGAATACATGCAAAGCCGTTCCAGTAGTAGGCAGCGGAGCAGGGATGGAGACCCCCCTCTATTCTGACGCAGCCCAAGCCGTTCCAGTAATACCCTATTACGCATCCGGGGTGGACACATGAGGTTCCACTCCATTGAAATCCCAAGACACAGTGATGTGTCAATTGCTTTGCGTCAAGTACTTCCAAAAACACTACATAAATAATTTTAAAAATGTTATTCTGAGCTAGGCATAATTATACATATATTAATACATAGTCAAATCTCAATCAATTATTTGACATAGAAATGCAAACATTACTCAAAACTTTTTCTCGTCAAAGAACCTTAATAATCACGCGGGTTACAAAAAAGTACATTGGACATTTTGAATAAAGAAAATTATATACAAGAGATTACGGTTACCTTCCTCTGGGTTAGGAGCAGCCAAAACTCCATTTAATAAAATAACAGCCGAAATAACAGTAAGATAAAAAATAGTGGGACACTTTGTAAAAGCCATTATTTTGAACTTTTCTATAGAAGAGACTTATTTTGAAATTATTTGAGGGAAAAACGGAAGAAAAAATCCGACTCCGATTCCAACAAGGACTGTCTCACGAACTGACCCTTTGATTTTACAGCTTCTCTTTATATACACTTTCAAATGCTGAGGGATGAGACGGTTTGTAAAAATGCACTTTCTAAACTGCCCCCCTACGATATTTTTTCTGAGTAATTTGTTTTTGTTCTTTAAAAAGCGTATTAAGGGTTATGGGAGACTTCGGCACTTTGATAGTAAAACTATATTTGAAATTCCACTTAAATTTTGATACCGTTCTGCGTTCAAAGAGTATTCTTGTAGCAATAAAGGAGAATGTGTATATTTAAGCTCGAGTAAAAAATAAATAGGGCACATGGAGAACAAATGATTACATTGAAATGTCTCCCAGCAGGGTTATTTGTACTCAAAATTGTCAAAAGCTTGTAGAAAACCTTCATTTAAAAATATTTTGGTACGCTGTGTTTTTTAAGGGAATTTTATTATGGGAATTCATTTGAGTCAAGGATTGTCTCTATAAGTGACTCATGCATTGTGGTCTCAGGACATATGTACATATGTAATTCTGTGACGTTTATTAAATGGTTTAAAGTGTGTGACATTCAAAATTAGTTTTGCTTTTTTAATCTTGTCTCGTACTTTTAAAAATCCTAAGACCGGAATTTTCGACTGGCGAAGATGACATGAGACTCAAATGAATTCTCATACAATTTGTCCGAAGCAATGTTACAAAGAAAGCCCTCTTTTGAATTCCAGTTACAACTCATGACAAAATTCCACATTTTTCTCATTTACTCATCTGACGGTAAATTTCTCCAAAACTTCCATATGTTTTAGTCATTATATCTAAAATTCTCAGTGTAGTGTCCTGATTCAGCGACTTCCCAAAGAAATCCCCTAATTTTATACAGATGAGCGTCACAACATGAGTGAGAAGACATTTTGTGCGGATCATCACGTGCAAAACTTTTAACACGAACTTAATGAGTGATGGCCATGTAATTGTTCGTTATGGCAAAATTTTCTTCTGCCAATGTAGAATCCCAATCTACATTTTCAAACACATTAACGTCAATTGAAGAGGAGACTCGGGGGGTTTAAATGGAAGACCTTGTGAAATAATCCAATTTTGCTAAACAAATTCAAAATGTTGAATGTTATTCAGGGGTCACATTTTAAAATACCCAGGGACTCACACGTGGATAACAATCCTTGTAAAAGGAACTATTACAGGGAAATAATCTCGAGGTCCAGCCATTGCTAATAAGAAATATCACTCAACATTTTCCACTTGATTAACAAAAACTCAACGAAAACAGAGAACTCTAAAGAGCAAATAACGTAAACAGAAGCATATTATTGTTAATATCTGTTATTAAAAATTCTGGCCACTGCCAACTCTTACAATTAGATTGAATAAGTTACTTCGTTCCAGAAATCGTTTTATGCATTTCTAAAACATTATATTTTTACGTTTTGGAAATTTGAATTTATTTCATCGTGTACATAACAATCGAACATAAAATAGTGTTTATTCATTATAATAAATATTGTTTACAATTGACTATTTTTAATAAAAATACACAGGTGTGGGATTGTATGAAATTTGGGATTTTTTTCGACCTGGATACTCCATGTGAGAGACCGGTGATACATTTTATAAACATGCATAAGTTATGCATTTTAAATAATTTTATTTTCTTGGAGCGAATCCCTTCCTAAGGGTTTCTTGGGATATCATCTCAGAAAATATTTAAAACTACATGGCTCGATGTTATATGTTTTGTAAGCATTTATGAGATATGTATGTGTAAAACTAAACTTAGTTTTTCATTATTGTTAGTATTCGTTTCTTAACAAATAATAACAAATATGTCAGAGTTATTTTCTCCAGAAGTTCACACAGGACTTACTCCCCGATCCTGTTAAGAAAATTTTGGAATGAAAAAATTAAGTACATAATTATTATTTTATTACATACAAACCTAGACACGCAATCATATTGAATGAAGCCATTGAATGAACCCCAAAGACACAAAATATTAGCTAGTGGACAAT
This sequence comes from Allacma fusca, assembly GCA_947179485.1. NCBI lineage: Eukaryota > Metazoa > Arthropoda > Collembola > Symphypleona > Sminthuridae > Allacma > Allacma fusca. The sequence goes on along the minus strand of OX359245.1, from coordinate 35,234,607 downwards.
TCATTTGCGGTTTCTTATTTGCAAGAACTCACCATCCTACTCCAGTCATTGCATTCAAATCAATTTGATTAATTTTTACCCGGAATTGCCCAACTTAAAATTAATCGACAATTGACACTCACAGACATATATATGTACCTTTTTAAGCAACTGTTAGCAATCCAAAGTGAAATGTTCTTTTCATGGAACTGGACCAAACTCAATGAGTAACTTCATTGTTGTTCCTAATTTTCTTACAAACACCAGCGCACTGACTTCAGAGTCTGCCCTTCCCTATTGGGCCAATCCCAGCATTTCCCACAGCTCTCCAAACATCACCCTATATCCCATAACCCACAAATGATACGTAATGCACAGAGCTCTAAAATCTCAAGTATAAATTCCACGCCGGCTTGAAACACTCCACTAGTCATTAATTCCCGCTTGTCTGCAGCAAACATCAGCGTTTCAAAAATCCAGTCATTAATTTACAGCACTTTTCAAAAAAATGTTTTCCTTTGCCAAGTATTCCTGCATCCTCTCCATTTGTAACCTCCTCCTTTTACATGGGATTCTAAGTGCTCCCAACGTGCCTGCAGGTAATTACTAGTACAACTTTCTTTTTCTTTTTATTTTTTAAAACAAAAAAATATATATATTTGCTTTACCAAGAATTTTGAGCTTGGATCTCCTTCCTAAAAGATGTTAATGGGGGAAAACTTCAAGTGCAAAGTACCTCAGTATAGTTCTCATGTGATGCAAGTGTACTCGTAATTGGGAGTATGCGAAATAAAGCGTTTATTCATTAAAATAAATATTGATTATTATTTCAAAACAATAAAACAATTATTAATAAAAATACATAAGTATAAGATTTTCACGAAATGTTTTTTTTTTGACAATTATTGAGGATAAATATTGAAATATTTATTTTGATACAGAGTCATTGCTAGATCAGAAGCAACATCAAGAGTGCTTAGGTACGCATTGCTGGAATGGTAATCATTGTGTGCCGTGCGGGAGTGGGGGAGGTTATCACTGTCCTCAAGGTCTGATATGGGACGGAAACCACTGCGTAGGCTCAGGGGCGGGGTAAGTAAATCTCAATAAATAATTATTACTGGGATCATATTAAAAAATTGATATTGTATCCTTCATAAGATTCAATGTGATTTCATGTGTATAGGATTGTGCGTAATTATAATTATGTATAATTACTTATAATTCCTCTATTTTCTTAATAGTATCGAGAAGTAAGACCTACGAGACCCTCTGGAGAAAAAATCTCTGCTGTTTTGTAATTACTTGTTCTAGTGAAATTTCCAATGATTACATTTTGTATGGGTTTAAGAAATATTCACTTTGGTCATAAATAAATTAGCCTTGTAATTTCTACTCGAAAATATATACTTGAAGGATTCATTTTTCAAAGCGTTGGATTCATTGTAAGGTCATAAATTTGTTTTGATTTTATGAAATGTGGGATTAATTCGCCTTCGATACTCAATGTAGAATATTTTCTCTAAAAAAGTTAATGTTAGTAATAGTGAAAACCCTGAATTTAATATTACATGTGGCCCGTATATAGGTGTGCAAAAAATAGAATATCGAGTCATGTTGTTTTAATTATTTTCCAGGATTACTTCCCGAAAATCCCTTCGTATGCTAATCTTGGTTTAAAATTCTATTTTGTAACTCGGGGACGTTGAAATCTGTGTTCCATTGAGTTGGGTTGAACCACATACATACACTACACTATGAACATTATTGATCCTGTAGCATAAACATGGGAGTTTTTTAATGACATATTCAAGTCCATACAGTCTGAAGAAAGTTTTAATTTTAGCTTCCTATTATAAAATCGAATTATCCTAATTCAATTTCGTCAGTGGTTTGAAAAATGGATTTGCAAGGGATTTAAAAAACCTAAATTTTGCAACATTCATTTGCGTTTAAAAGTTGCAAACACTCAACTGTATTATAGAAGACTTTGCGGGGGTTGAAAAGAACGAATTGACCAATGCCTATGAATGTTTCAAATTTTGTTAGTGAACGGTACTTACATAAAAAACAAAACAAAAATTTATTTCAAAAATGAAGTTTCATTAATAATAAATTTTGGATTTAATAACTCTACTTTATTAATTTAGATGTTGTGGTTGTAAAATATTTCAAAACTTGAACCTTGTGTAGTAAATTTTTATTTGCCTAAGTAAAACACTGTAGTTCTAGGAGTTCCGAATTTTACAAGGCAAAAATTTACAATATTTACAAATGACGAGTTTTGAAACTCATAAACTATGGATTTCTTGTCAGTTTTAAATATTTTTGTGGCGCATCTTTACAATATTTTTTGCTTTTGAAGTCCTACGACAATACTTATAATTACATCATCATATGCATGCGAACGGGATCTTTCAATAATATAAAATAAGTAATAATCTGCTTCATAAAATTGTCTATTTAAACATACTACTTTGTGATTTAGTATGTAAAATTACAATAGATTGCTAAAGCTAATGTCGAACAAATCGGGGAGAAAATGCCCAAATTGCCTGCCCCAGGGTGAATATGCCCAATATGCCCAAAGTGCCCAAAATGCCATAAAATGAAAATCCATTATTTCACATTATTAATGCATTTTACATTGAGTATCTAAGGCGATGTAATCTCACATTTCATATAAATAATCAAAACATTTATGACCTCACAGTGAATCCAACATTTCGAAAAATGAATCCTTCAAGCAAAGATTTTCGAGTAGAAATTACAAGACTAATTTATTCATGAAGAAAGCGAATGTTTCTTAAACCCATACAAACAACAAATGTATATGTGCCCAAATATTATTATTGCAAAATTCGCTACAACAAATACATCAGAGTTGTTTTCTCCTGAGGATTTCGCAGGCCTTACTTTCCGATCCTGTTAAGAAAATAAGAGAATCAAAAAATGTATTCCACGATTATAATAATTACGCACAATCCTATACACATGCAATCACATTGAATCTTATGAAGGATAAAAAAGCATTTTTTTATTATGATCCCAGTAATTATGTATTGAGATTGACTTACCCTCACCCTGAAGACACACAATGGTATCCATTCCAGTACTGCCCATAGGGACACTGCAAGCCTCCCCCACCCCCTCCCCCACAAGGCGCACAATTATTACCAAACCAGCAATACCCGGGTTGGCAATTGTGTTGCTTCTCCTCTAGAACTGACTCTGTATCAAATAATCATTTCAGCATTAATTATTCTCAATTTTAAAAAAAAAACATTTCGTAAAAATCTTGCCTATGCATTTCTATTAATCTATCTATCTACTATTATTGTTGCAATAGTAAATAATATTTATTGCGCTATTTATAAAAAACTCAAATTTCTTGGGAAAAAATATTTTTTTGTTTTAAAAAATACAAAACTTTTTGTAGTAGTAATTACCTTCGGACTCAGTGGGAGCACTTAAAATTCCATGTAAAAGGAGGAGGCTACAAATAGAGAGGATGCAGAAATACTTGGCAAAGGAAAGCATTTTGGAAAATATTGTAAATTTATGACTGAACTTTTGAAATGCTGATGTTTGCTTTAGACAAGAGGGAATTGATGACTGATGGAGTGTTTCAAGCCGGAGCGTAATTTATACTAGTGACAATCGACCTGTTTACATTGAGTGTCATAAGTGAAGGGCAGATTGTAAGAAAATTAGGAACAACAATGAAGTTACTCATTGAGTTTAGTCCAGGTCTATAAAAAGAAAAATTCACTTTGAATTAATAATAGTAGCTTAACAATGTATTTCTGCGGGTGTCAATGGTCAACAATAGTTTTAATTTAGACACTTTTGGGGTAAAATTAGTAAAAAGTATTTGAATGGAGCCGAGGGAGGAGGCAATCAATTTTATTTAAATAAGAAATATCCGTAAATCCAATCTGTTAATTTGCAATAGTACGCTTCAGGGTTCAATTTCCGACGAATAACTCACACAAGTAGTGACTTTGAAAAATGTGTATACACATTTTTCGAATTACCATTAATCAGTAGGAACGGTGCAATATGCACGCATAAAAAGGTATACTGACACTACTTTCTTAAAAAATCTCAGTGTGCCCCAATTATTTTAAAATTCTTTAAAATTCTTTAAAATTCTTTAAAATTCTTTAAAATTCTTTAAAATTCTTTAAAATTCTAAACACTGCCTATGAAATGTTTCGAAAATGACAAAATGTTTTACTAATTTTGAAGCTAGGGCTCAAACTGGTCGCCATGAAAAATATTTTACGGTACTTTAATTTCATTGTTTACATCTTGCTGATATTCTAAAATTTCCGGAGCTGCTATACAATCCTTGGGATAGTTGCAATTTGGGAGGATCAGATGTTCCCCTCCAGCACCATCATTTCTCTCCAGTATTAACAATGGCTATGAACAAAATGACAATTACATTGATTGTTTAATTGTAATGTTTCACTAAAATTAAGGTGCATCAAAAATTGGAAAGAAAGATTTGTGGAGAGAATTTTAATTTTCCAACTCATTATCTGGCATTTCCCGTAATGAGTCACTGCTCCATTTGACCTAATTTCAACTTGTGATGAAATAAGTAACCTCTGCTGGAAACGTTACAAATTTATTTTCCTAATTGGGTAAAAAATTATTAGTGCATCGCAAAAATAGCGGTTTAAAATGATTGCATTCTCTGGTGACGAGAAATCCCTTGCTGATTTTTAAGAGAACAAAAATGCAGCGTAGAAAACAATAATAATAACAGACACTTGTACATGAATGTACGCAGTATTTGTATGTAATCATATACATATATGCATATTTGCTCTATGTAACCCATTCGCAACACAGTCACAGCAACAATTGATGAGGTTGCGTGACAGTGACAACTAATGGGGGAATACTTGGAAGCTTTAAAGGGCGGGAAGGTTCCTTAAACGCAGAGCTATCGAGCTATGCAGTATTTTCAAATACAGTTTTTTAAAATACGTATTTTCAAACGACGAAGTATTTTGTATTTTGCATTTCAAAATTGGCAAGTATTTTGTACTTAGTATTTGAAGAGCCAATAAGTACAAAAGTATTTGATATTTACTTACTCTCAATGACATGTGAAATGTATTTGAAATAAAGTATTTGGCTGAAAATACTTTTCACCTGTATGATTTCTGACTTTGACATTGTATGTAGCTTGTATGATGTGCAATATATGTAAGAATTCCATTTTAGCATTGGAATAACAGGTTGGAATGTATCCGTGTACTAGATCAAACACGTTCAGGTTCTCGATATTACATATCGTCACTGAAGAGGCAAAATGGTCTACGCGCGCAAGCTTCTGATCAAATCAAGCCAACCGACTTGATTTAATTTTCAGATACTAACTCCTTTTTATAATAATAGTTTCGAAAATACATTTAGTTACTAATAAATAAAAATGTCATATTAATCTACATTATGTACTTTATTAAGAGTCAAAACGACTTAAATTATACTTGTAATGAACTGACCTATTCGGCAACAGTTGGACAATTTGGTACTCATGTCTTATATGCAGTCTTTCAAGTGATTAGTTATCCGATTATGTTTTACAAGGTTGCTTCTTAAAGCTTTTTGTGTCCTAGAAACCGAAAAGAGTGAGCATTAGATTGGTATTTTAAGGAAAGTATTGTATTTAAAATATAGTATTTTGTATTTGAGTTTTTTTAATTACCTACGATGTATTGTATTTTCATTTGTATTTTAGCAATGTACCCTGAGGTATTTTACTTTGTATTTTGTATTTTCCATATTTTATTTCAGTTATTTTATTTTCTATTTTGTCATTGAAGACCAAGTATTTTGCATAGCTCTGCTTAAATGCTTGTAAACGTTAAGGTTTAGTTTTGAATTTTCGAAAGTAAAATGCCCCTTGCTGTATTAACCATAGCAGTCTAGTCGGACTAGACTAGAAGACTAGATTTGATTAAACTTTTGACATTATTTTTCGAAAATGATTAGACTAGACTGGACTCCAAATACACGTAAGAATTTAGACTAGGAGTAGACTAGACTTGAACTACTAAAAATTCCTAGGAATAGACTTGGACTTGGCTGTAAAAAAAATTAACTCTACTCAAGTCCTCTTTTCAAAACCTTGAGTAAAACCATTTCCCGAATACTAAACCCTGCGACTACAGCACAACGTTCATGTATCTCTACTCAAATCAAACACATCCCAGGAGAACATGCCTCTGTAGTAATTTAATGTACAAGAATCGTTTGGGGCACTTTGAGATGTCATTTTCAGCATTCTTATCATTTCTAATCTGCGACCGTTTCGTATCTCATCATTATTCAAAAATCTAATTTGCATCGATTGATTCATCTCGTCACTAGGATAATCAATGAAACAAACTCCAATTTTTGTTAAAATAAGTTCCCACAACCCAGAACGAAATTCTGCGCATACTTGTTTCATTTATAGTAAAATCACCGTCCAGAAAAATGCCGAAACCATGCTTGCAACAAGTTCGTTCAGTGAACTAGTTCCTGAACTGAACTTTTAAAGAATATTTAACATTTTGAGTGAACTTGAATGAACGAAAATAATTTAATAGAATGAATGACTGAACGTGAATTGAATTTGTTTAACTTTGAATGAACTTGATTGAATAAGCGATAAATATAGCAAATCGATAAACTGAACTTAGTTGAACTTCAGGAAATCATAGAATGTGCGGTAACCGGTGTCTTATTTGACACATTGGCGCCACTTTCTCAAATGCAAATACCACACGCTCATCGAGTTTATTGTTTATGATGTATTTTTATCATTTGCACTGAGCTATTCATCGTGGAAAACCAGAGTGCATGAACAACACCGCCATTATTGCTGCATGCCAAAATGAATTTCGTCATTTGGTTCAGTGTGTAATAATTATTGTTAAGTTTGCATTAATGTTCCCGAAAATCCCACCTCAAAATAATTTTTGATAAAATTTTATTTTTATTGAAACCACTATTTCAAAGTGGGACAGCATCTTATATTTTTCATTTAGTATAATAGAAGAATAGAAAATAAAAGTAAACCAGGCAATGAATGGCATTTTTCTACAATAAAGAAACCGGGATTCGTTCCCCGTTCAAATTTTTAAATAAATAATTAATGAAAATGAGCTGAATTGAACGACTAATTGATTTAAATGAACTTGAACTGAACTGATATAATTGCAAAATAAATTTGAACTGAACTGAATGGGCGGTTAAAAAATTACAGTGAACTTGAGTGAACGTCTTATTTGTATTTTCACAGCGAACTGAATTGAACTGAATGTGTTTGGAATCCATGGATTATGGAGTTGAACTTGAATTGAATTTTACCTCGAAGTTGCAAGCATGGCCGAAACTGTGCCCAAAATTGATAAACCAGCAATAATAATCCAGAACAGGTCATACATAGCTCTCAGAAACACATGCCACCGAAAAATATCCAAAACATTATAACAAAAAACAAACACATTATTGTCAGTATATCAAACGACCCTCCTTGAATCGACTGAATTAACCGTTCGATGAAACATTAGCGAATCTTCATCAGGAATCAGGAATGATTGCTCAAATGGCTTCAAAGAGGAAGCATGCAGATGATGGAAATACTATAAAGAAAGTGAAGCCTAGTCTAGTAAATGGTAAAAGTGACAATAACAGTGATGAAGAAGTTTACGATTCAGAAAGTCCCTTAGAAATGTACTCAAAAATAACTGTAAAAGTCGACTATAAAATTACATGTAAAAGTATCTAAAGATATTTTTACATATTATGTTGGACATTTCGATAAAAATAATCAAAAAATAATTGTTGCACCGTGCTTATTGAGTAACAACCAATACGTTTATACAGATAGTAGCAGCGCTACAATGGGGTTCTTCTAATCTGGTTCGAAATTTTAAGGTAATTACTAAAGTAAAACGCATTTGTCCAATTTTGTCTATAATTTTGCAAATCACTGGACATTTGGAACCTAGGATAGAATTGCTTGGAAATAATAAATTAGTGTGTAAAGCCTCCCTTGTTTCACTTTTGTTTATAATGCATTCGTCATACAATTCAAATAGTGTTTCACTCAGTTATACCGATCTAGAAACATCAGTAATAATAATTCAAGATCAGTACGTGAATTTTAAGTAGCACCTCTAATAGCACATATATTGTTGACTAGACTTGAGACTAGACTAGAATACTGATTGTGAGTCCCGTAAATGTTTGGACTATGAGTAGACTTGACTTGAACCGCTATTAAAAGTGATCTTGAATAGAATAGGACTTGCATAGAGTTTTCCTTGTTTTTTAAGAATAGAATAGACTGGACTTACTTGGCGAGCTCGTAAACAACTATGGCTGTTTTTTGGAAAATTTCCCGGCCTTTCCGGTACCAAACAGGTCCCTAGGCTAATAACCATGGAAATTTTAAGACAAATGAGGAAATCAAGCGTTTTCCAAATTTGAATTATTTCAAAATAATTCTGTAAATCAAATCTGTAAGTCAAATAGTAAAGCAAAGTTTTTGCCTTAATGTCTTGACCGCTGTGTGGATTTGAGCTACGGATATTTAACTAATTTTGAAAAATCTGGAAGAAACTGCTAAAAAGTAGGGAAGTTAAATATTTTTCCCCTGTGATTGTTTATAGGCTGATGGGCGAAGTTTTATGGCACCCAGTTCATACATTTTTGGACACAAACATAACTGAATTCGAATTTATTTTAGAAAATCGATAATAAAATTTTCTTCAGACCGATTGGGCGTGAATATGGCATAAAAACTCCCATATTTACGCTAGATTATCAATAATCGTCATGTATTTATACATTTCCGGCAATCTGCCAAATATGCCGAATATGCCAGCCCAAAATATCCAAAATGTCGGGCATTTTCAAGGTAAGGTGTTTTCAGGCCATTTTCGGTGTTTTTTGCATTTTTAGGGTATTTTAGGGCACAAAACCCAGGGTATTTTTGGGGGGAAGCTGATGATTTGATGTTTCTGAAGTTCGTATTTGTAACCCACATTAACTGCCTACTTTGACGGTTTGTCGCTTCGTGTCATGTCAAATGCAATGGACAGAAAACTGGAAACTATCCCTAATGTCTACGACTCGATGACTCGATATTATATTTTTTGCAAGCCTGTATGAGATACTTGTAATAATAAATTGCAGGTTTCCCATTATTAACGTATTTTACATTAAGTTTCGAAGGCGAATTAATCCAATATTTCAAATAATCCAAACACTAATGACCCCACAACGAATCCAACATTTCGAAAAATGAATCCTTCAAGTATAGATTTTCGAGTAGAAATTACAAGGCTAATTTATTCATGACCAAAGTAAATATTTATTAAACCCATTCAAATGTATGTATGCCAAATTGTTATTATTTCCAATTTCACTACGACAAATACAGCAGAGTTTTTTCTCCAGAGGATCTCACATGCCTTATTTCCCGTTCCTGTTAAGAAAATAGGGGAATAAAAAAAATTTATTACATGATTAGAATTACGCACAATCCTACACATGCAATCCGATTGAATCTTATGGAGGTCAAAATAATAATAATTGTTTAATATGATCCCAGTAATAATTATGTATTGAGATTGACTTACCCCCCTGACACGCAGTGATGGCCGTTCCAGTGCTGACCATAAGGACATTGGCCTCCCCCACCCCCGCCCCCGCATGGCACACATTGATTACCATTATAGCAATATCCATTGTAGCAATTGTGTTGCTTCTCCTCCAGCACTGACTCTGTATCAAATAATCATTTCAACATTAATTATTCTCAATTTTCAAAAAAACATTTCGTAAAATTCCTACCCATCATTTTTATTAAAAACGACAATAGTTTTTCTGTAATAATAAATAATATTTACTTTTCTACAAATAAAAACTCTCAGATTCCTTGGGAAAAAAATATTTTTTTGTTTTAAAAATGACAAAAGATGTTGTAAGATCAATTACCGTCAGACTCGGCGGGAGCACTTAAAATCCCATGTAAAAGGAGGAGGTTACAAATGGAGAGGATGCAGAAATACTTTGCAAAGGAAAGCATTTTTTGGAAAATATTGTAAATTTATGACTGGATTTTTGAAATGCTGATGTTTGCTTTAGACAAGAGGGAATTAATGACTGATGGAGTGTTTCAAACCGGAGCGGAATTTATACTAGTGACATTCGACCTGTTTACATTGAGTGTCATAGGTGAATGGCAGACTCTAAAGTCAATGCGCTCCTGTTTAAAAGAAAACTAGGAACAACAATGAAGTTACTCATTGATTGTGAGTGAAGTTCAGGTCCATACAAAGAAAAATTCACTTTGAATTAATAATAGTAGCTTAAAAATGTATTTCTGCGGGTGTCAATAGTTTTAAATTAGGCATTCGCCGGGTTAAAATTAGTCAAAATGATTTGAATGGAGCCAAGGGTGGAGGAGATCAAGTTTATGCAAACAAGAAATATCCGTAAATCCAATCTGGTAATTCGCAATAGTACTCTTCAGGGTTCAATTTCCGACGAATAGCTTACAAGTATAGTGACTTTGAAAGTTGGAAAGAAAAATTTGTGAAGAGATTTTTAATTTTCTAACTCATTATCTGGCATTTCCCATAATGAGTCATAGCTCCATCTGACCTTATTTCAAATTGTGATGAATAAAGTAAACTCTGCTGAAAATTTTACATAATTATTTTCCTATTTGGGTAAACAATTATTAGTGCATCGCAAAAATAGCGTTTTAAAATATTTGAATTCCCTGGTGACGAGAAATCCCTTGCTGATTTTTAAGAGAACAAAAATTAACGTAGAAAACAATAATAATTACAGACACTTGTACATGAATGTACACAGTATTTGTATGGAATTATATAAATGCGTATTTGATCTATGTAAACCATTCACAGCACAGTCACAGCAGCAATTGATGAGGTTGCGTGACAGTGACAACAAATAGGGGGAATACTTGAAAGCGTTGAAGGGCGGGTGGCAGCTTTTGTTTGGGACTTGAAAATTCCATTTTTCGCTTCTTAATTCAATCGGCCTTTTCCACTGATATTCTCATCTCGATAGCTCGATCGACATGTAACTCATTACTATCTTACAAATGTCCACCTTCTCCTTATCAACTACAAATGATACAATAAATTCACCAGAACTCTACTTTGTATATTTTAATCATCGTTTCTATCGTTTCTAAGTATGTCACACAAACTCTTTATGTAATTCAGTGACAAAATACTACATTACGAAGAAATTGTGCAGAAAATTTCGGTGAAACTTTTACTACTCTTCTATTTTGTTATAACAATTCCTCATCCGTGTTTTCATTTATACTTGCTAAAATATGCTTCCCTTTTAGAGCACATATTTTAGCTATACAGCCCTACTTACACGTACTGTATGTAGTGAGGCTGAAAGGACCAGGTATTAAAAATAAGCTATGTTTGTTCAGAAACACTAAAATAACCGACAGAAGTTTCCAACGTTCGGGTATGATGGTATAAAATTTATCAAAATGTCTCAATTGTCGACGTATCCAAATACTCAGGTACAATGGTGGCAGGTACGAGTAAATTGCCCCGTTATACCCGCATCCGGTGGTTATATACCCATTTTAAAATCCTGAAACCCGCACCCATACCTGTAACCGTACCCGAAATTTTGAGCCAACCAAATTCTACATGGGTTGTACCCCTTCCCGTGCCGAGCACTGTCTTTGCACAGCGTTCAAATGAGCCCTTCACTTTTGTCCTGTAATTACCAGCTGGCTTTCTGGAATTGGGTAAACCCTGGAAATGAAGTCAGGTAGAGAAGGCTCAGTGTCATCCCAATACGATCAGTTCTACTCTCAGCTCTTTGAAAACAATTTAAAACCCCTTTTTAACTCCATTTCGTAATTTCGAAATCCTCTCAAAATGGCTCGCTCCGCCCAGTACCTCCTCCTTGTGGCTGTTCTGGCTTTGGTAATAAATCTGACTACCGCCGCTCCCAGCCAATCCGAAGGTAACAATTCTTATCAGTTTCTGCAACACGAAAAATTAATATTCTGGTATTATTTTTAAAATTTTAGATGTAGATTTCATACTAAATATTTTCTTTACATAAAGGACATTATTTAAATTTAAAACTGCTCCTGGAGAAATTAAACAGTTGTATGTAACTGGGAGGCTATTTTTTTAATTAAGGGGGAGGTAAATATTTTGAGCGGAACTTTTTGTCAAATTTTTTCAAACCCAGCTCAGTTTGATGGAATTTCAATGCGGTAATTTTCGCATTTAAAAATGCCTTCTTAGTCACAGACTCAGCTGAGGAGAAACAAGGAGGACATGATTGTGCTTATTATGGTGGTTGTCAGAACGGGTACTGCAACCAATTGGGTACTTGCACGTGTCACAATGGGTACTACAACCCGAGTGGGAATAACAACGTCTGCATCCAAATGAGTATCAACGTTGGTAAATAATGGTGAGTAAACTCAAAAAGTAAAAAAAAAAGATCAAATTTGTTGTCAGTTTTTATAAATAAATGCAGATTGAAATTTCATGTTATATAAAAATTCCAGCTTCATTAATTTATCAAAAGATTTGAGACACCATATTTTCATTAATAATGAGTTTTTTTTCAGATGTGATACTCTCGGGATCTAATGGTTACTTCTGGCCTAACAAAATTTCTGTACACATCCCGTATTTATTTTTACCAATGATGTGTTTCAAATTGTGTTACTTTTCTAAATCCTATTTATATTTTTGTGATGCCTCTTATTTAATTAAACAATAAATCTCCGTTTCAGTTACAGTATAATAATTATTTATTCGGAGCGTTTTTGCCTCAATATATTTTATATACAAGATAGACCGCATGTAGTAGTTATTTCATATGCAATTACATAATTCTAAGCTTAAAGTATATTTTCTTGGAGCACAACAATTATGCATACATTACGTACATAGCTACAGCGGTTGGATAGGGACTCTTGGAGATACCCCAGAATTTATTAAATCTTCTGAATAGACCCTCAACAAAACATTTCAGTACGAATTTAAAAAAAAAAAACATTTAAGAACAGCTAAAATTCCAATAGTCCAAAACTATAGTATTGAAATAAATTTGACTAATTTTATCCCGGAATTACCCAACCTAAAGCTATTCTTGAACGTCCACCCCTTTCAGCAATACCTTTTTAAACTACAAATAATAATTCAAAGTGAACTGTTCTTTTTATGAACCTGGACCAAACTCAATGAGTAACTGCATTAATAACAATTATAATAAAATATAATATAACTCTTTCGCGGGGAATTATTTACGGAGAGGATCATTTTACTACACTGTACTCCTAAAATCATGTCAGTTAAATTACTGGCATAAATACCCCATGGGTCGTACTTTTTCAAAACATCAATGGCAAAGTCCCATGGACCGACTTTCCCATGTTCCTTTTCGCATTTCAAAATAGCTCTGTCAGTGTTTGGACCTTTGTCACTGAAACCCCAACCTTTGGACCATTCCACGCGAAGGACGGCTTCTTCTCCATCCCCACTTCTAAAATATTCCATTAATTTTTTCTCATAGGTTATCAAGAATTTTAAGAATATCTCATCCCCTGGGAGGTTAAGAATATCCGAGCTCGCAATCTCCACAACAACTGCCACATTCATGTCCGGCCTGCCCTGGACTGGGTGAAATTGTCCAAAGGCAGGGCTCTCCGCCCCAACGATCCCAACATCCTCGGGGTCATCAATTGACACAATTCTCATCTCCACAGCAAAAAAGTTTGGATCAGCCCCGACTTCCTTCCTAGTGTCCTTCCAAAGTTGGAACATCCTACTAGCGACATTTTGTACGTTCTCAGGACTCGTGACGATAATCCAACTCCCATCGGAGAAGCGCCTTGTGAAGGAATGAATAAATAAGTGTATTTCGGGGTGTTCCCCAAATATTCGTCAGGGCAAAGTTGGGTGCCAGGAAGTCAGTCCCAAAATTATAGGGCTGCGTTACATGCACAGCTCCCGCAGGCTTCGTCATGGTCACGTTCATTAATAATAACAATGCCACACCCAGAGCTGGGACATGGAACAATTCAAATCGACTGCTCCTGTCCATAGTGCTAGCCATGGAGTTGGGCCCTTTTGAAGGGCCCCACAAAGTATCAACAGGGATATCAAAGAAAGAGTGAGCTTGTAAATAGACATGGGGCCCGGCTCGTAATGTGATATTTGTTAGGAAGGCTCTGCCAAAATTTATGAGGAAAGCTTTTGCTTCGGGATCCGAGCGCTGGAAATTTTTTAAACCTAGCGCTTCGACGTTGAGTCGAAGACTACGGCGGTGAATTCTATAACGAGATTACTAATCGATCCAAACGTATGACCCAAAGGCTTCTTGTCATTCGCTGTTGGGATACCCAGTCCATGACCACCCACGGCTACAACACCTCCGATAGAAACATCTCCGGTGGTCGGGACAGATGCGAGGGATAAATTTGAAGACTCGAGCTGCTCCAAAATTGAAACCATGCTTAACCCCGCCTCCGCCCAAAAGGAGGCGTTCCCGGGTGTGGAGGAAATGATCCCCATTTTGTTCAAATGCTTTGTTGTGTCTACTAAGACTACGTTGTCAAAGCCTTTCTCTGTTACCAGGCGTGACCAGGAGTGTCTGAGCCCGCATGGACGGATTTTCATGGAATTTTCTTTAGCCCAGTTAGCCAGTTGCAAAATTTGGTCCGGACTCTCTGGGTAAGCTATCCATGTCTGGATGTTTGTCTCTCCTGCCCAGTTCCGGAAATTCGTGTATTCCACTTTGACCGAGTTTGGAAAATTTATGAGTGGGACTATATATTGTGGCAGGAAATCCAAATATTGAATTAATTTTAACATTTAGTGTTATAGTAGGACAAGTGAAGAGGGCAAATTTAATTACTTACCGGGCCTTATGTCGTTTCTGGTATTGTCTTCACAAAAATAATTTGGGACTAGGAAAAGGAATATTAAAAGACCTAACATCCTCCTGATCTGTGGATAATGAGCTGCTCTACAACTGTTAGCGAAGGAGTATTATTGAAAGGAAAGTGTGTTTCTGATTTATGAATCCTCGGTAAATCTTACTTGTAAAATTGTTATTGGTGTCGCAATCAGAATGAGACGTAGCGGCGGGATCCATTTGGGAAAATAAGAACCTTTGACGATACTCGATTCTTATGATGCTTCAATGCAATGTAGTCATTGTTTTGAGTAACCTTTACAATTAAGTTATTTTTATTAACAGTTGACGTCAAATTTATGCCTCCGAGTCTACTAAATTCAATTGTTATCTCTGATGCTAGAGTAAATCATCCAGTTTATTGTGCACGGGCAAACACTATAAATATATTTGAATGCCACTGAGTGTGTGAGTCAACGTTGCAGTCAATTTGCACACTTTTATTTGTCAAGAATGAAATTCCTGGTATGTATTACGCATTTAAATCAAAACTGTTGGTATCTAATGCTGTTAACAAAAAAAATAAAATTGATGTGCGTAAGTAATAGGGATATTAAATTAAGGCAGGGATTCGAAAACATGTAATCCAAAATAAATACAAAACCTATGCCTCATCATTTACGATTAGCTTATGAATGTGTATACTGTGTAAGAGTGGTTGCTTCAAAATTCCCAGGGCTGGGATCCAGTGCTGCCCGTTCACTTTCTAGTCTAGTCAATTCTAGTCCACTACGTACTCAAGCTGTACTATTCTATTCCTATTCTATTCATATCTGCTTGTGACTTGGCTATTCTAGTCTATTCCAATTCCCTCCAAGTCAACAAAATCCTAGTCTATTCCAAGTCTATTCCTATTCGCAAATTCATAATACATCACAAACAAAAGCAGCTTCAAGGAATGTAACGTTGCTGACAAGTAACCCTCGCCCCATGCCCACTCGGGATCGGAATGAAATTTTGTGGGAGCTTAGGTACGTGGCCCAATGTCCCAGCGAAACCAAAAGTTTGGGCCATCTCGCCCTGGTTTGCGAGGGCAATCGCACAGAAGTTTTAAATTCTAATTCGTGAGCAAATTGTCCCCCCCCTGTCCAACTTAAATTTTCCAATGTTAAATCCCTTAAGGAAACTTCATCGTCTCCTATACGGGCTTGGGTGGAAACAATGTTATAAAACACGACGGATAAAATTAAAATCAATAAAGACATTTTTACTAATATTGTCATAGTGGAGTAGTTGGCTAACATGTGCTAATATAATGTTGTATGGAGTATTAATGAGCTTTTACCCATTTTTAATGTTTTCTCGAAATTTGAAAAAGAGGGGGTTTTTATGGGATATACCATTGGAAAATTTTAAATCAGACGGAGGGGACCAATATTTTTTCAAAAATTACTAAAGTAAATCCTGTTTCCACCGGAAACGAGGGCGAGATGGGCCAAACCAAGTTTGCAAACATGCGAATGTTGTGTTATAAGGGATATAAATGAGCTTTTAAGCATTTTTATTTTTTCGTGAAATTTGAAAATGAAGTCTCCTTATGGGATTTAACATTGGAAAATTTAAGTTGGACATGGGGCCCTTTGTTTACGAATTAGAATTGAAAACTTCTGTGCAATTTCCCGCGCAAACCAGGGCGAGATGGCCCAAACGTTTGGTTTTGCAGGGACATTGGGCCAGGTACCTAAGCTCCCACAAAATGTCATTCCGATCCCGAGTGGGCATGGGGCGAGGGTTACTTGTAAGAAAGGAAAACTGCATTTCTTGGTGCTTTCATGTAAAAATCGAAAGGAATTTACATCACATGTGTTGGGTAAAGGTAGGTTCATCATTAATTTAATTAAGCATCATTATTACCCAGGTAGCTGAATTGGAAACAGCACGAAGCTGCTTGTTCTGAATCGAAATAGGATTTTTGAAGGGAGCAAACTTAGAATATTTAACTGAAGTTTTGCGATTAGCTTGAGATCGTTGAAGTACTGCTAATAGCATCTTGTCCCGTGACTGGGTTTGGTTCATCCTGCTGTGGCTTGAGATCTTAGTTACTCAATTTTTTCATCTTTGGTTTTGAAAAATTCGATGGAGAATTGTTAAGTTCAGATCTTTTTTTGAAAATTACTGTTGGTGTGCAAGAAGCTGATGTGGTTTTAATGGCGATTGGTGACAGATCTGATACTGATGAAACTTAATGGGTAATTTGGTTAAAAGTGCAATAATAAACAAAGTATTTAATGAAATGGCAAGTGTGACAAGAACTTTCATATAAAAAGAAATAGCACAGCACCGCAATATGTCTCTGACATGCATTACATAAGTAGGCAGAACAGAAAAATGGGAAACGGACTCCTACTTGATAAACGCAAATTTTAGTTGTATTTTTTATTGTGCCCTTAGTGCATTTGAAAGTTTCACAATCCTCCCTAGACAAGGGAATAGTGCTGTCGCCCTAGTCAATTCTAGTCTATTCCCTCTATGTTAACATTCTGAGTATTCTAGTCTATTCTGTTCCATTTTAATTTGCAGCAAGGCTATTCAAGTCTAGTCTATTCAATTTGCTCCTACACCCGAGCTATTCTATTCAATTCCTTAGTTTCCTAGTCTAGTCGGACTAGACTAGGGCAGCACTGCTGGGATCCCATAAGACATAGTTGAGTAATTTTTGAAAAGTATTTGATCATATAGGGTTTTCATAAGTTTTTAAAAAGATAATTTAAAAAATATTAAATTATTGTAGAATTGAACTCAAAAGTCTGAAAAAATTATCTGTTAAACTTTCTTCTGAACCTTTGGTACTCCAATCCAAAGCGCTGAATAAAAGCCCCATCAAGGATTTCTTTTACATATGTTTTTTTTACTTTTGTTTTCTTGCTATGCAGTTCAAACGATTTCGTTTGCATTGATGCTAGTAAGTAACCCAGCTCTGAAATAACGTTTATCGTGCAAAGTGAAAAATTATCATTCAATTTGAGAGTCAGTGTGTCAATTTATTACCTAAAATATGCTCGGCATTAAACTGATATGGTTCTATTACCGTTGAGAAAATTATCTTCTAAAACTGACATTATTTCATGATCATATTATGAGAAACGTCCAATAATAAATTGAGGTTTTTCATCATTATTCGCTTTTTAGCAAAATGTTTCACATTGAGTATCGAGGACGAACTTTAACCCACATCTCATAGAATCAACACACTTAGGACCTCACAATAAATGCAACAGTTCTAAAAATGAATGCTTTACATTTTCGAGTGCAAATTACAGGGTTGTTTTATTCATGGCCAAAGTGAATATTTCTTAAACCCATATAAAATATATATGTGCCCAAAAATATAATCATTGTAAATTTCACAATAACAAATAATACCAAATACAGCAGTTCTTTTCTCGCAGACCTTACTTCTGGATCCTGTTAACAATATAAGGGAATCAAAAAATTAAGTACTTATTTACAATTATTACGTACAATCCTACACATGCAATATCACATTGAATCTTATGAGGGATAAAATAAAAAAAATTTATTATGATCGCCGTAATTGTTTGAGATTGACTTACCCGGCCCCTGGACCCACGCAATTGTTGCCGTCCCAGACCAGACCTTGAGGACAATGAATGCCTCCCCCACTCCCGCAAGGCACACAACTATTACCATGCCAGCATTGGCCAGGATAGCACTCGTGTTGCCTATCCTCTAGCACTGACTCTGTATCAAATAATTATTTCAAAATTAAGCCTCAATTTTCAAAAAGATTTCGTAAAAATCAATGAATTTTTATTAAAAACAATATTATTGGTTTGTAATAGTAAACAATATTTATTAAAATGAATAAACATTATATATTTTGTATACTCCCAATTATACTTTATTTAATTATATAAATATTTATGTATGTTATAGGAGTAATCACCTTCAGACTCGGCGGGAGCACTTAAAATCCCATGTAAAAGGAGGAGGTTGCAAAAGGAAAGGATGCAGAAATACTTGGCAAAGGAAAGCATTTTGGAAAATATTGTAATTAAATTTAAGACTGAATTTTTGAAATGCAGATGTTTGTTGTAGACAAGGGCGAATTAATGACTGATGGAATGTTTCAAGCAGGAGGGGAATTTATATTTAAGATTTTGGAGTTTTGTAAATTGTGTGTCATTTGTGCGTTATTGGATTGGGTGGGATAGGATAGCTGTGGGAATTGATTGGATTGGCCCTTTAGTGAAGGGCAGGAATGACAAAGAAGTTACTCATTGAGTTTGGTCCAGGTTCATAAAAAGAGCATTTCACTTTGGACTGCTAAGAATTGCTTAAAAAAGCATGCCTGTGAGTGTCAATTGTCAAGAATAACCTGACCAACGAGTGATGGGTAACCGAAAGTTTGGGTTACGTTAGCTACTTTAAAGCTTAATGACAGTGCGAACTCGGTTCTTGTTTTGTTATTGGGTTATGGTTATAAAGGATTAGCAATTTGATTAAATAACGTTAATATTTAGCAAAGTAATGAATATGGTTGATGAAAGTCTATTTCTTGAAATTTTTCACAATAATCTAAAACCACACTAAGTATGGTTAATGGTTATCCTTGCTTTTATTAAGTCCCGCAGAGTCCCAAACATGTTAAATGTCATTTATCATTAGTAATGGCCTACGGCAATTCCCGCAAATAGTTCCATTTACAAGGATTATAATCCACGTGTGAATCCGAAGGTGCTTTAAAATGGAAGCCGGAAAAATAATATTTTGAATCCGTTTGGCAAAATTGGAATATTTCACAAGCCCCCCTTTTAAACCCTCGAGTTTCCTCTTCAATTGATGCCAATGTTTGTAATTCCAGATTGGGTTTCCACGTTATAGTTTTAATGTTAATTATTTGTCAGAGAGATTATTTGTGTAAACTGTGTTGTAACTCTGATTTATATTTTTGTATCTCTTTTTTATAAATGGTTCAAATGTGTGTGCCCGCTCAAATTGTTTCTCTAACATCTGGTGACGCTCGCTTGTATGAAATCATGTGGGTTTTCTTGGAAGCTATTCGTACACAGCACGCCCTTGCATTGAGAGTTGTGAGCTAGGCGCGTAAAAACTAAGAGCAAGGTTGAGGAAAAATTTTAAAGGCGGAAAAATTGACCTGGCTATGGATTCACTTTTCAAAATTTATTTATTTGCAGAATGCTTTGTAAATTTACAGGAAGTTTTGTGAACTTTCTTGCGGAGATTGCATGGTCACTCAGGACACTACACTGAGAATTCTAGATATAATGACTAAAAGCGGATGGAATTTTGGAGAAATTCCACGTCAAGTGAAAAAATGAGAAAGATGTGGAATTTTGTCATGAGTTGTAACTGGAGTTCAAAAGAGTGCTTTCCTTGTAACATTGCTTCGGACAAATTGCTTGAGAATTCATTTAAGTCTAACGCCATCTTCGCCAGTCAAAAATTCCGAGAAGTACGAGACAAGATTAAAAAAGCAAAACTAATTTTGAATGTCACACTTTAAACGAATTAATAAACTTTGGTCACAAATTTATTTCCTGAGACCAAATTACTACAACCAATTCACTTAAGAAAACAATCCTAGACTCAAAGGAATTCCCATAATTAAATTCCCTTCAAAAACACAGCGTACCAAAATATTTTTCAGTGAAGATTTTTTGAAAGGTTTAGACAATCCAGGAGTACAAATATTACTGCTGGGAGACATTTCAATGTAATAATTATTACTCCATTTACTCTATCTATTCTTTGTACTCAAATCGCTTAAATACATACACATTAACCATTATTGCTAGAAGAATACTCTTTGAACGCAGAAGAGTATTGAATTCTAAAGGGAATTTCAAATATAGTTTTACTTTCCAAGTACTAGGGGACCCCATGAGCCTTAATACGTTTTTTAAAGGACAAAAACAAATTACTCAGAAAAAATATCGTCTCGTAGGGGGCAATTTAGAAAGTGCATTTTTACAAGCCTTGAGAAAATGAGAAAGATATGGGATTTTGTCATGCATTTTAACTATAGAGTTCGTAAGAGAGGCAATGGTACTAAAAAAATATCAAGGACATTAAGTGCAAAAGTATTTCAGTAATTATTATAGTTCCGTTTTCGTGGGGTTTAAGGGAACTCAGAATTGGGAATAATAAAAAATATAGTGCTGATTATTGTTGGACTGATAATGAACAAGTCATTTATGGTGTGCTTTTGTAGATGAAACAGCAATGATTTTATAAAAACTATAACCAACCTCTGCGGAAGGGATGAATAAGAACAAATTATCCCGTTTGGGAAGGAAAATTTAAGAAACATTCAAATATCTAAAATTTTCCATAATTACATGTGTACTTCCTATATGAAGCGTTCAAGATCATAGACGAAGGTTTGTTGCATGGAAAAGCAAAATTTTGCAGGAATTCAACAACTTTGAAAAACTAGAGTCCACAATTCCCCGAGGATATATTCCTAAAAGGCATGACTGAATTTAGAGACAGAGTTTTCGTATTTGTAAGAACTTACGGGCCAATCTCAGCACTTCCCATAGCTCTCCTATACATATGTCTCCTATTGTTGAGTTATTTGTGGAACTATGTTCATTGTGAGGTTATAAGTAGGTTGATTATACGAAACATGGGATTAGCTCGTCCTCGATACTTAATGTAAAATATTTCCCTAAACAAACAATTACTACTAAAAGTAAAAAACTAAGTAAATCTCATAAATGCTTACAAAACACGTAACATCGAGCCATGGAGTTTTAAATATGTTCTAAGATTATATCCCAAGAAACCCTTGATATGCAAATCTTGCTTTGCAATTCCATTTGTTGACAATGGATGCTATTTTTGAACTCGGGGTAGGGTATTTGAATTGTATAGTTTTGAACGTACCTGATTACACTTGATGTCTTTCCGTAAAAAATCCACGCTAAGTGGGATTATTTACACCGCCCCAGATAGAGAGTTCGCAGAAAGAAAATAAACTTAATTAAAATGCATAACTTATGCATGTATTTATAAAATGTATCAGTGATCTTTCAACAATAATTTTTTTTATTGAAAACATTGAGTCTAACAATAAGACCGGTTTATTCCTTGTGAAAATTGGCTAAACATTATCAGCACTGTTACCCCTCCTCCCTTGATATACACAAAATCATGAGCTTCAAGACCCCTTTCATCCCTCAAAAATGAAACTTAATATGTACATGCTCCCCAACCCAATTAGAAATCCTGCTTTGAGAATCGAATAATCTGAGCACCCGGCTTTGCGTGAACAGGAATGATAAATTCATATCAAATATATATCTATAATAAATGAATAAGTGATCAAATAATCAAATACAAAGCGCTATATTCTCTGTTTCAGTGAGCGTCCGTGCGTGAGTAGATCCGTTACCACAGTCATAATAAATTCAAGACAGCATAAATTATAAATCCAGGTTTTTCATTATTGTCAGCATAAGTCCAACATTTCTGAAAATAAACCCCTTTCCGAGTACAAATTATGGCTATTTTATTCATGACCAAAGTAAGCATTTCTTAAACCCATACAAATCAATACGTGCCAAAATGTACTCATTGCAAATTTCCCTAGAACAAAAGTAATTACAAATACAGCAGAGTTCTTTTCTCGAGAGGGTCTCGCAGGCTTCACTTCTCGATCCTATTAAAAAAATAAGGGAATCAAAAAATAAAGTACGTAATTATAATTACTCACAACCCTACACAAATGCAATCACATTGAATATTATGAATGATAAAATACCAGTAGTAATAATTAGTTAATATGATCCCAGTAATTATTTATTGAGAATGACTTACCCGGCCCCTGAACCCACGCAGTGGTTCCCGTCCCAGATCAGACCTTGTGGACACTGATTGGTTAATCCACTCCCGCACGGCACACAACGATGACCATTCCAGCATTGGCTGCACTGGTGTTGCTTCATCTCCTCCAGCACTGACACTGTATCAAATAATAATTTCAGAATTAATTCTCATTTGTGTAACGAACATTTCATAAAAATCCTACCAATGAATTTTTATTAAAGACAATATTATTATTTTGCAATAATAAACAATACTTATATAATAAACAAATACTGTATTTCGCCTACTACTCCCAATTAAGAGTAAATACTTAAATCACGTGAGAACACAACTATAGTATGTACTGTTTTTGAGATACTTTGAGCCTGGCATTTTCCCCCCATTACAATATTTTAGGAAACAGATATACAAACTCGAAATTGCTGACAAAGAAAATGTATTTTTTATTTTACAAAAGAAAACATATTTTGTAAGTAGTAATTACCGTCAGACTCGGCGGGAGCACTTAAAATCCCATGTAAAAGGAGGAGGTTACAAATGGAAAGGATGCAGAGATACTTGGCAAAGGAAAGCATTTTGGAAAATATTGTGAATTTATTACTTGATTTTTGAAATTTTAATGTTTGCTGCAGCCAAGTGGGAATTAATGACTTGTGTGTTTCAAACAGCAGGGTAATTTATTCCTGAGATTTTGGAGCTCTGTAAATTGTGTTTCATTTGTGGGTTCCGGGATTGGGTGCGGTAGGAGAGCTATGGGAAATGACGGGATTGGCCCATAAGTGTAGGGCAGACTCTGAAATCAATGAGGTACTGTTTGTAAGAAAACTTTAGGAACAACAATGAAGTTACTCATTGAGTTTGATCCACAACAAACGTGGAAATACGGAGCAGCGTCTATCCGATTGCAAGTGAATGTGCTTCATTTTAGGTTAATAAAAATGTGTCTAGTTCATTTAGCTTTGCCGTCAATGTTATTATGACTTGCATTTAATACAAACAGTTCTGAAAGGCACTTCCAATCTGCCGGTATCTCAGAACACGGAAATAGGATTTTATGCGGACATAAAATTTTTACCGAAATATAGTAATTATTTGTTTGAGGATCGACGCTCGAATGTTACGCACACGATGTCACAAATTCAAATTTCCAAAATGGAAAAATATAAATGTTTTAGGAACGGATAAAAGGATTTCTGGAACGACGTAACTTCAATCTAATTGTAAGAGATGGCAATGGGCAGGATTTTCAGTAGCGAATATGTAATAACAATACTGTAATGTGTTTCTGCTTACCTGATTTGCTGTTCAGAGTTCCTGTTGACCGAAGAAAATTTTGCCATGACGAATGACTGCATGGCTTGCAATTGCATGCGACTATCCCATCTGTCTCAGATTCAATCAGTGCTGCGGACAAGTTCAAGTAATACTTGAGTTTTTAAGTCAAGTTCAAGTTCGGGACAAGTTCAAGTAGGCCAATATTTTTACTTGAATCTTTCGGGTCAAGTTCAAGTACGTACTCGTCTTGACCATGACATTCTAAGACAAATCAGGTTCAAGTACAAGTAAGAGAAATTTACTTGAATCTCAAGTCAAGTTCAGGGTCAAGTAATGTAAAGAAAAAACTTGACCATGAACTTGAGATTTCATGGTCAAGTTCAAGTAATTTTAGATTGCGTATGCCAGTCCGTTTTATAAAGGTCTTGTTTACCAGGCGTTGCTCATTGTTAGTTGTTGCAGCGGCGTCTCCATTAGTGGTCGGAACAATTCAATTCAATTCAAAATTTACAATTCAATCCAGTTCGAATACTGAACTGGATTAATATTTGTGTTTCAATTCGGTTCAGTAAAAAACAATTCAATTCAATTCAGTTCACTCTATGAACTGAACTGAATTGTAAACCATTTGGTTAGCCGTTCCATTGAAATCGGTGGAACCGTTTGTCGTTTCTCATTTTTTTAACGTACGAACACGCATTACGATTTCAACCAATAAAGAACTCCTACAAGAGAGTGGCCTAAAGAATGTTCACAAAAAGTTTGGACAAAATTGGTTTGGAGTAGTGGTCGGAACAATTCAATTCAAATCACAATTTACAATTCAATCCAGTTCGAATACTAAACTGAATTAAAATTGGGGTTTCAATTCGGTTCAGTAAAAAACAATTCAATTCAATTCAGTTCAGTCTACTAACTGAACTGAATTGTAAACCATTTGGTTTGCCGAGTATATTTACAAATAAATACGGCAAAGTGGCCAGGTTGGCGCTTCAGCTAAGACCATCTCTCCTTACTTATTTATAGTATTATGTTGAGCTCATTTAAAAAATAAAAATGCAATATTTTGAAAAACTAAAATTTTGATAATTTTTGAAAAAATTAAGCTAGTAGTACTGACTGGTAAGTGTAAAGCAATTCCATTGAAATCGGTGGAACAGTTTGTCGTTTTTTTACGTACGAAATTGCATGGCGATTTCAACCAATAATGAACTCCTTCCAGAGAGTTGTCCAAAGAACTTTCATAAAAAGTTTGAACAAAATTGGGTCGGAGGAATACGTCGGGTCGAGACAAACAATCCCAAGCATTCACGGACAACAGTATCTTATAAGAGGGCTGACGCCACCCTAAAAATATTAACACATACGTTTTAAATGATGGTTACATTGACGAAAAGATGGTGCTAAACTTATCCTTACAATATCGGTTTTGATTCAGCCTGAAATTGTTTTGAATTGGAATTCAAAGAAAACGATTCAATTCGATTCAACAGGTGAATTGAATTATTCGGTTCAGGAAACGATCGAATTGAATTGAAAAATCCCTGAATTGAACTGAACTGAATTGAATTGAATTGTAAAATTGCAATTTAAACTGAATTGGTCCGACCACTAGTCTCCATGAAATGAAAGAATTATCTTGGTAATTCATATTGTTGCTTAGAATTATTATTTTCAACTTGTGTAAATAAATTCCAATATAAATTTAGCTTGGATGGCTCTTTACAAAATAAGTAAATACTAGTTTATTAAATTTTAAATTAAGAGTACTGCTAATACTCAAATAGGTATATGTATATATACATATATAAACATTAAATAAAACTTGACACCATGTAAAACTCGTCAGATATACAGTGAAAGTCCGTTATAAGGGCTCAGCTTATAAGGAATGTATCAATATCAGGGATGCATTTGTTTGACCCCAACTTTCATTTACACAATGCTTTAGACGTTTTGTATAAGGGAAATTCCTTTATAAATTACATAGTCCCTTATATCGAGCTTTTACTGTATTCAGTATACGCTCAAATTTGTCCTCGAATGGTTTTAAATAAAAAGTAGCAGTAAAATTGTTTTCTGAGTGCGTTTTGGTTTTCAGTCTGAAGGAAATAATTTGTAGCAGCAAGTTCGACAAGTTATTGCGGCTAAGCATGAGATCGGTTCGGTTTAACGCGGTTATCCGACCATCGGTTAACCGAAACCGACGGTTCGGTTAGAAAAGTCGTAACCGAATTGAAATAACCGAACGGTTCGGATATTCGGATTCAATTCCTAACCGGACATCGGTTTCGGATCGGTTCGGTTTTAAATATGAATTTATCCGTTCTGTTCGGATTAAGTAAATGTATCTGACGGATAACCGATTTTGAATTTCGTTCCTTTTTAGCAAATTGTAATCGAGAACGGTTGTCGCATGATTTTTTCGAGGCAAACGATTGTTTCATTATATATCTACGAATATATTTAGAAAGCAAAACGGATGGATCACGAGAAGGTATACATTTGTTCATCATATCGCAATTATTTCAAACACGCTTACTTAATTTTTTACCTAAATTACATAAGTGCCTTACTACTACAAGTAATATGCCATCAGTGGAAACCACCGACTCCGTAGTAAGAGCAGGAACTACCGGGACCAATGAGCCTTCCAAGAAAAGATAAAGAGAGAGGTTTGGGACCATTTGGTCTTACTGAAAATTTGCTCCACAGATTTTTAGTAGTCATATGAAGTTAAATAATAGGTAGAATTTGATAAAAATTAGTGTAATATTTTTTTAAGTTTGAACGAAATTTTTATTAAAACAAAGATTATTAAAAAAGATTTTAGTAAATATTTATCTGTTTCAAATGAAGGTTTCACTGGTAAAATGTGCAATATTGTTTCGGTTATTCGGATAACCGACAAACGGTTCGGTTATCAAAATCATCCGAACCGATGTATGGCGGTTCGGTTTCGGATGGGAGTATTTTTTTATCCGAACAAAACGGTTCGGTTCGGATTTTGACAAACAAATAACCGAAAATTTCGGTTCGGTTCGGTTACTGTTCGGATTTGTGTTTTATCCGAACCGATCTCATGCTTAATTGCGGCCATG
Organism: Allacma fusca; assembly: GCA_947179485.1. Classification (NCBI taxonomy): domain Eukaryota; kingdom Metazoa; phylum Arthropoda; class Collembola; order Symphypleona; family Sminthuridae; genus Allacma; species Allacma fusca. The sequence goes on along the minus strand of OX359245.1, from coordinate 35,207,413 downwards.
TTTATTTTTTGTGATGCTTAACTTGCATTATCAAGTTCAAGTCGCGTTCAAGTCATGGTCAAGTCAAGTTCAAGTCAAGTTTGGAAATTTAACTACTTGATCAAGTTCGGGTCTTACAAAAGTTACTTGATTACTTGAACTTGACGAGTCAAGTAATTACACGAACGCGAGTAATCAAGTTCAGGTTGTGTCTTGAAAATTACTTGAATTTTCGTGGTCAAGTCAAGTTCATGGTCAAGTTTTGAAATTACTTGACCCGATCGCAGCACTGGATTCAATTGGTATGGTACTTGTGTAGATCAAACAGCTATGCATTTATAAAAACTATATCCAACCTTATAATTTGCGGTCCGGGAGGATAAGAGTAAATTATCCCGTTTGGGAAGGAAAATTCAGCAAACATTCAAATATCCAAATATGCCCATAATTACATATGCACATCTATATACACATATGGACCAAGTTATAATGCATGGAAAAGCAAAATTGTGCAGGAATTTAAAAACTTTTGCGAGACCACAATTCTCGGAGATATATTCCAAAACGGAATACTATGTGACATGGTAATTCCGAAAATCCACTACTTGTGTGTTACTCGTCGGGAATGAAACCCGAAACGTACTATTGCGAAGTACCAGACTGAATTTAGGAACAGAGTTCTGTGTTTGTATTAAATTACCCTCCTCCTCCTCCTTTGGCTCCATTCCTTTAAATTTGACTAATTTTAACCCGGAATTACCCAACTCAAAGTTATTCTTGACCATTGACACTCACGGGAAAAAAATTAAGCTATTATTACCAATCCAAAGTGCCAAGGACCTGGACCAAACTCAATGAGTAACTTCATTGTTGTTCCTATAGTTTTCTTTGAAACAGAAGGCATTGACTTTAGAATCTGCCCTTCACTTATGGGCCAACCCCATCATTTCCCATAGCTTACCTATCGCATCCAATCCAAGAACCCACAAATGACACACAATGTACAAAGCTCGAAAATCTCAAGTATAAATTCCGCTCCTGCTTGAAACACTCCATCAGTCATCAATTCCCCCTTGTCTAGAGCAATCATCAGAATTTAAACAATTCAGGCATAAATTTACAATATTTTTCAAAAAATGCTTTCCTTTGCCAAGTATTTCTGCACCCTTTCCATTTGTAACCTCCTCCTTTTACATGGGATTTTAAGTGCTCCCACCGACTCTGAAGGTAATTACAACTACAACATATTTTGTCAAGGATTTTGAGTTTTTATAAACAGTGTAGTAAATATTATTTACTATTACAAAAATAATAATACAGCTTTAATAAAAAAAAGCATAGGTACATAGGAATTTAACGAAATGTTTTTTCAAAATTGGGAATTAATTTTGAAATTAATGTTTGATACAGAGTCAGTGCTAGAGGAGAAGCAACGCTGCCAATCCGGGTATTGTTGGAATAGTTATCAAAATCAATGTGTGCCATGCGGGGGAGGGGGTGGGGGAGGTCATAATTGTCCCTATGGTCAGCACTGGAACGGCTATCAGTGCGTGTCAGGGGGGTAAGTCAACCTCAATAAATAAATACTCGAATCACATTAAACAATTATTATTATTTTGGCCTCCATAAGATTCAATGTGATTTCACGTGTAGGGTTGTGTGTAATTCTATTTTTATGTACTTAATGTTTTTGATTCCCCTATTTTCTTAACAGAAACGGGAAGTAAGGCCTGGGAGACGCTCTGAAGAAAAAAACTCTGCTGTATTTGTTATTATTTGGCATTGCAAAATTTGATATGATTACATTCGGGCACATATAATTACATTTCTATTGTTTTAAGAAATATTCACTTTGGTCATGAATAAAATAGTCCTGTAATTTGTGCTCAAAAATCTTTCCTTACACAATTCATTTTCGAAACTGTTGGATTCATTGTGAGGTCATGAGTGCGTTGATTGTATGAAATTTGGAATTATTTCATTAATCAATATGAAATGTTTCCCTAAAAATCGACAGCTGATAATTATGAAAAACCTAGATTTATTATTACCCGTATCTAATATAGACGAACAAAAAGAATATGCCATCGGAACATGTAGTTTTAAATATTTCCTGAGATCCTTTTCCGTATACCTATGATTACCCTTGTTGTTTTTAAGCAAAAACATCCACGCTATTATTTACACAGCCCCAGACAGGGGTGGATTGTGAAGGGCAACACAGCAAGAAAATTTAATTCATTTAACAAATTTGGTTCAAATCACTTCATGCGTTGTTGAGTTATTGTGTTGACGGACCTACTGACCCACGGACACTCCGCCTATGCAGGACCGCAGGAAGTAAACAATAATAAAAAAATTAAAAAAATATTAAATACACAAAACCTGCCTCATCACGTATACAATTAGCATGTGAATTGTGTAATGTGTACAAATGGATGCTTCAAAAATCCTCGTGTCTGGGAAAAAGAGAGTTAGACAGTTGAATTTTTTTCAAAAGCATTTGGTCATTTGGGGTTTCCACAAGGTTTTAAAATATAATTTTAAAATAACCCTCTTTCCAAAAAGTTTCGAAAATAATAAATTATTGTAGAATTGAACTCGAAAGTCTACAAAAGTTGTTACCACAATAATAATTCCAGGCAGCATAAATAATAAATTCAATTTAGTAGATTATTCAGTAATTACAAATTACAGGGGTATTTTATTCATGGCCAAAGTGAATATTTCTGAAAGTCATACAAATCTGTTGCGCAAAAATGTAATCATTGCAAATTTCACTAGAACCAAAGTAATTACAAATACAGCGGAGTTCTTTTCTCCAGAGGGTCTCTCAGGCTATACTTCTCCTAAAAAACCTAACCTCTACAAAAAATGAAGTTCATAATTACAATTACTCACAACCCTATACGAATGCAAATCACATTGAATCTTATAAAGGATAAAATAATAGTGGTAACTAGTTATACATATTTTTGTTAAAATTTGTACTATTCTTTTTTAAACTATATCTATTATAATGAATAAACACTGTATTTCGTGTAATTACTCCCAATTACAAGTGAACTTAAATCACATGCTAACACAACTACTCTATACTGGTTGTGAGATACTTTGAGCTTGAAATTGTTTCCCCATTACAATATATTAGGAAGCAGATAAAAACTCGGAACAGTTGACAAGGCAAATGTATTTTTTGTTTTACAAAACAAAACATATTTTGCAGGAGTAATTACCGTCAGAATTGGTGGGAGCACTTGAAATCCCATGTAAAAGGAGGAGGTTACAGCTGGAGAGGATGCAGAAATATTTGGCAAAGGAAATGATTCTGAAAAATATTGTAAAGAACACCGCACAAACCTTACGAGAAAATGCCCTCTGTTCGATTTTAACAACAAAATTACTGCAGGGTTGCGCCTTCATGCGTAGATCATTTTTGATAATTGCCCCAATAAAATTTGACGACGGGATACCGAGATATCCCGGGTCAAAGTTAGCAAAAAATGAGGGGGGGGGGCTCATGGGGTACCAAAAAATTCAAACAGTGAAAATTAGCAATATAACTTCAAAAATGGCAAGAATAAAAATTAAATACGGTGAAAAAAAAATTTCAGCGAGATATGACCTCAAAATTCCAAGATACTGACCTCAAGAGGTCAAAGAGCGTCGATACCGGTTTCATAACTTAAACGGTGATGAAACTGGCCCAGATTAGAACCAGGGTTTTGACTAGACACATATTAAACGCGTGCCGAGTTTGGTTCCAGTTTGTGACACGATGACCCAGCTGTGACCCCCAAGATCAATATCTTACCCATACCGGATTTGGTACCTAAAAATCATTCGAATTTCCCGCAAATAGGCTAGAACTTTTGATTTAACATCAGATGAGTTGCCTGTCAAGTTTGGTTCTAGTTGGTGACACGATGACCCAGCTGTGACCCCCGAGGTCAATATCTTACCCATACCGGATTTGGTACCTAAAAATCATTCGAATTTCCCGCAAATAGGCTAGAACTTTTGGTTTAAGTCCAGATGTGCTGCCTGTCAAGTTTGGTTCCAGCTCGATGATTTTTAGGTACCTAATCCGGTATGGGTAAAATCTTGACCTCGGGGGGTCACAGCTGGGTCATCGTGTCACCAACTGGAACCAAACTAGGCAAGGACCTCGTCGGAGCTCAAACCAAAAGTTTTAGCCTAGAAAGTAAAATTCAGGAATGTTGCTGGTTTTTAACGGCAATATATAATCCAGTTTGTGACACGATGACCCAGCTGTGATTAGGTCATATCTCGCTGAAATTTTTTTTGCACCGTATTTAATTTTTATTCTTGCCATTTTTGAAGTTATATCGCTAATTTTCACTGTTTGAATTTTTTGGTACCCCATGAACCCCCCCCCCCTCATTTTTTGCTAACTTTGACCCGGGATATCTCCGAATCTCGTCGTCAGATTTTACTGGGCAATTATCAAAAATGATCTACGCATCCCGGCAGTAATTTTGTTGTTAAAATCGAACAGAGGGCATTTTCTTGTAAGGATTGTGCGGTGTCCTTTATGACAGGATTTTTTAAATCCTAATGTTTGCTGCAGACAAGGGGAAATTAATGACTGGGGTGTTTCAAGTAGCAGGGAAATTTATGCTTGAGATTTTGAAACTCTGTAAATTGTGTGTCTTTTGTGGGTACTGGGATTGGGTACGGTAGGAGAGCTTTTGGAAATGATGGGGTTGGCTCATTAGTGAAGGGCAGACTGTGAAATCAAAGCGCTACTGTTTGTAAGAAAACGTTAGGAACAACAATCAAGTTACTCATTGAGTTTGATCCACAACAAACATGGAAATACGGAGCAGTTTCTATCCGATTGCAAGGGAATGTGTATCATTTTATTTTAATAAAAAATGTGTCTAGTTCATTATTTAGCTTTGTCGTCAATGTGATTATGACTTGCATTTAATACAAACAGTTCTGAAAGGCACTTCCCAGTCGTCGATATGTCAGGACACCGAAATAGAATTTTATGCGGGTAATCACCGGAATATAGTAATAATTATTTGATTGGGCGCGTTCGAATGTTATGCCTACGATTCCACGTGTGAATCCGAAGGTGCTTTAAAATGTGAGCCCCGAATAACATTTTGAATCTGTTAGATTTATGTTTTATAAAATATCGCTTGCATATCTTGAGCAACCATGTTGACCGAAGAAAGTTTTGCCATAACGAATGACTACATGGCTTTTGCAATTTTACATACGACTATCTCACCTGTCTCAGATTCAATTTATACACTACTTGAATAAAACGCTTGTTTAATTCCGAGGTGTGTCTATCCCTAGAGCCTGGACTGTATTTTGTAAAATTGATCTTTTGACATTTGTCGTCCTGGAAATGAAGATGTTGGAAACACTAATTTTCGGAAGGATGCGATGCAATTTCGAAGCAGGCGGATGCTTGGGTTATTTTCTTCAACTTAATTCTAGAAATAGTTGCATCAATTTTAATTTGTCCAAATATTAAAGTTTCGTGATTTTATTAATAATTACATCTTTTTGCAGGCCATCAGGTCCACGTTAAGTTAACCGTTTTGCACATGAGGGCCCGCGAAATTTTTTTTCCCAGTTACAGTACCTTGTGCCGCGCTCATTTCTATATAACTATCCGGGGTTTCCAGAAAGCTATTCGTACATGCATTCATGGTCACGGACGAAGTTATAAAGCATGGAAAAGCAAAATTGTGCAGGAAATTAAAATCTTTTGTGAGTCCACAATTAGCGGAGGATATATTCCTAAAAGGAATACTGTAACATGGTAGTTCCAAAAATGTGCTAAATAAATTTTTTAATGTGTACAAAATCACTACTTTTGTGAGCTACTCGTTGGAAATGAAACCCAAAGCGTACAATTGCAAAGACCAGACTGAATTTAGGGACAGGTTTCCGTATTTGCATGCACTTACCCTCCTCCTCTGTCTTGACTCTATTCCATTAAATTTGACTAATTTTAACCCGGAATTACCCAACTTAAAGTTATTCTTGACCATTGACACTCACGGGAAAACAATTTAAGCTATTATTACCAATCCAAAGTAAAATGTTCTTTTTATGGACCTGGACCAAACTCAATGAGTAACTTCATTGTTGTTCCTAGTTTTCTTTTAAGAACAAGGCATTGACTTTAGAGTCTGCCCTTCACTTATGGGCCAAACCCATCATTTCCAAAAGCTCACCTATCATATATCCAATCCATGAACCCGCAAGTGACACACAATATACTCAGCTCCAAAATCTCAAGTATAAATTCCGGTCCTGCTTGAAACACTCCATCAGTCATCCATTCCCCCTTGTCTAGAGCAATCATCAGAATTTAAACAATTCAGGCATAAATTTACAATATTTTTCAAAATGCTTTCCTTTGCCAAGTATTTCTGCACCCTCTCCATTTGTAACCTCCTCCTTTTACATGGGATTTTAAGTGCTCCCACCGACTCTGAAGGTAATTACAACTACAACATATTTTGTCAAGGATTTTGAGTTTTTATAAACAGTATAGTAAATATTATTTTCTATTACAAAAATAATAATACAGCTTTAATAAAAAAAAAGCATAGGTACATAGGAATTTAACGAAATGTTTTTTCAAAATTGGGAATTAATTTTGAAATTAATGTTTGATACAGAGTCAGTGCTAGAGGAGAAGCAACGCTGCCAATCCGGGTATTGTTGGAATAGTTATCAAAATCAATGTGTGCCATGCGGGGGAGGGGGTGGGGGAGGTCATAATTGTCCCTATGGTCAGCACTGGAACGGCTATCAGTGCGTGTCAGGGGGGTAAGTCAACCTCAATAAATAAATACTCGAATCACATTAAACAATTATTATTATTTTGGCCTCCATAAGATTCAATGTGATTTCACGTGTAGGGTTGTGTGTAATTCTATTTTTATGTACTTAATGTTTTTGATTCCCCTATTTTCTTAACAGAAACGGGAAGTAAGGCCTGGGAGACGCTCTGAAGAAAAAAACTCTGCTGTATTTGTTATTACTATTTGGCATTGCAAAATTTGATATGATTACATTCGGGCACATATAATTACATTTCTATTGTTTTAAGAAATATTCACTTTGGTCATGAATAAAATAGACCTGTAATTTGTGCTCAAAAATATTTCCTTACACAATTCATTTTCCAAACTGTTGGATTCATTGTGAGGTCATGAGTGCGTTGATTGTATGAAAGTTAGAATTAATTCATTAATCAATGTGAAAAATGTTTTCCTAAAAATTGACAGCTGATAATAATGAAAAACCTAGATTTATTACTAATTACACGTATGTATCTCATGTAGACGAACAAAAAGAATATAACATCGGAACATGTAGTTTTAAATATTTCCTGAGATCTTTTTCCGTACCTATGATTACCCTGGTTGTCTTTAAGGAAAAAATCCACGGTACGCGCGATTATTTACACCGTCCCAGACAGGGGTCGATTGTGAAGTGAAGGGGAGCACATCAAGAAAATTTAGTTGACAGGAAATTTTTTTCAAAAGCATTTGGTCATTTCGGGTTTCCGCAAGGTTCTAAAAAGATAATTTTAAAATATCCCTCTTTTAAAAATGTTTCCTAAATACAAAGTTATTATAGAATTGAACTCAAAAGTCAAATGTTGTCTGCGAAACTCTCACTGTAATATATTTTATCGTAGGTTTCTTTTACTTTTTGGGATTACTGTTTACCCAAAAGAGGGTTTTTATTCTGGCATAATACACTCTTCCTCCATCCTCTTGAATCTTGAAATGGGAGTTAAATGCGAAAAAAAACATACATATGAGATATCGTTATAAGGGAAGCCATTTAAAGGGATTCAGGATAATATTTCCGGTGTCTTCAGTACACCTTAGAGTGACAGTTTCCTTTTTTCAGTCTTGTAAAATGGTCCCACACAAATAATTCCATTTACATTTGCAATGCTGGGCGCATACCCTACATGGATGTCTGCAAGTAGGCAGAATTGTAGGTTTTGCTCAGATTTTCAAATATTTTCCAGGCAATTGTATGTAGGCTACATATTTCGAGGAAACAATGCTACAATTTATTTATGCTAGGAATAAACAGTAATAATTATTAGGGTTATACAGAAAAAAGGTAGGAACGTAAACATGAAAACTTTTAGGTATGCATGTTCGAATCTTTGGTATTCCAAAGCACTGAATAAAAGCCCCATCCATGTTTTCTTTATGTGTTTTTTACTTTTGTTTAGTATTTGCTGCAGATTGAAATCGTTTGCAAACGATTTCAATTTGTTTTGCATTGACGCTAGAAAGTCTTGCAAGTTAAAGTTGATTCAGCATGAGAATCAGTGTGTAAATCTATTGTCTCTAAAATGTGCGGCATTAAACTGATTGAGTGCTATCACTATTGAGAAAATCATCTTCTAAAACCGACTTTATTTCTTCCGTATTTATCTATTATTGAAATTAGGGGATTATAAATCACGCCACATAAATTGATTTCCATCGAGTATAGCAAACTTAGAATAATGTTGAAGACACAATATCTGAAAACTTTTGAAAGCAAATTTTAATAAGGTAATTTGAGTATGCATTTTCTCTGTTAATTCTGTATTGTTTATTTTTAAAGTAAGATCATTGTAAGTACCTTTTAGGCTTCAATTTATGCAGACATAATTTCATGCTAGTTTGAAGGTAGGATTCAATTCTGACAAACATGTACATATACATATGCAGGTTGTTGGTAGGGCCAAATCTCGGGAATGCTCTATATAAACTAAAATGTAGGCTCTACGCCAGAATCTAAAAATATGTAGGATTTAAGTTATGTGAATATTTTACCCAGCATTGGTTTACAGTATAAACTCGGAAAATTTATTTTTCTTATGAATATTGAGTTTTGCGTGAAAGGGAATGATCAATTCAGATATCAAATAGATAGAAATTCGGGTTAGTAGATTATCCAGTACAAATTACAGGGCTATTTTATTCATGGCCAAAGTGAATATTTCTTCAAGCCATACAAATCTATACGTGCCAAAATGTATATGTAATCTTTAATTTAGTTTTGCCGTCAATGTTATTATGACTTACATTTAATACAAACAGTTCTGAAAGGCACTTCCCATCCGTTGATATCTCAGGACACCGAAATAGGATTTTATGCGGGCAATTACCGGAATATAGTAATTATTTGTTTGAGCACGTTCGAATGTTATGCACACGAGGAAATAAATTTAAACCAAATCGTTTAAAACATAAATGTTTTAAGAATGGATAAAACGATTTTTGGAACGACGTAAATTCAATCTAATTGTAAGAGATAGCAGTCTGGCCAGGAATTTCAATAGGGGATAATAACAATAATGCGTTTCTGTTTACGTGATTTGCTGTTCAGATGTCTCTGTTTTCGTCGAGTTTTTGTTAATCAGGTGGAAAATGTTGAGCGTTATTTCTTATTAGTAATGGCTGGACCTCTAGATTAATTATTTCCCTCCAATAGTTCCTTTTACAAGGATTGTAATCCACGTATGAATCCCTATGTGCTTTAAAATGTTAGCCCTGAATAATATTTTTAATCTTTTTGGCAAAATTAAATTATCTCACAAGCCCCCCCCCCATTTTTTTACACCCTCGAGTTTCCTCTTCAATTGATGTCAATGTTTGTAAATATAGATTGGGATTCCACGTTATAGATCCCATGTTATTTGTCAAGGAGATATTTTGTGAAACTCTGTTGTAACTCTGATTTATATTTCTGTAACTCTTTTTTATAAATGGTTCAAATGAAATCTCAGTGGTTATTTCAGTATTCATATTTGTATAAGTGGAATTTATATTGTATACCATATATCGCTTGCATATCTTGAGCAAACATGTTGACCGAAAAAAAATTTGCCGTAACGAATGACTACATGGCTTTTGCAATTCCATACGACTATCTCATCTGTCTCAGGTTCAATATATAATTACACTATAGTTAAGTGCATAGTGGATAAAACGCTTGTTTAATTCCGAGGTGTGTCTATCCCTAGAGCCTGGATTGTATTTTGTAAAATTGATCTTTTGAAATTTGTCGTTCTGCAAGTGAAGATGTTGGAAACACTAATTTTCGGAAGATTCAATGTAATTTTGAATTCTTGGGTCCCTTTATTCAACTGAATTGTAAAAATAGTTTCATTAATTTTAATTTGTCCGCTTAAAGTTTCCTTAATTTATTATTAATAAATTACATCTTTTTGCAGGCCATCACCCATCATGGCCAAGTTAAATTGCACGTTTTGCACATGAGGGTCCGCTCAAATTTTTTTCCCATATACATATCTTGTGCCGCTCATTTATTTACAAGTATATAATTATGCGGGGTTTCAAGGACGCTATTCGTACATAGCATGTCCTTGCATTGAGAATTGTGAGCTTGGTCCGTAGAAACTGAGAGGACCGTTAAGGAAAAAATTTAAAGGTGGAAAAATTGATCTGGCTGTTGATTCGCTTTTCAAAATGTATTTGATATAATTCATTCGCATAATTTTTTGTAAATTCATTCAAGTTTTGTGAAATATATCCGTTCTCATAGGATTTAAGAGAACTCATAAGTATAAGAATTATGCGAAATATAGTGTTTACTTATTTGGTGGTATATGTGACATGGTATAATTTCGAAAATGCGTTAATTATTTTTTATTGTCAACAAAATCACTACTTGGGTGTTATTCGTCGGAAATTTAAACCCGAAGCGTACAATTGCAAAGTACCAGACTGAATTTATGGACAGAGTTCTGTATTTGAATGAACTTACCCCCCTCCCCCCTCCTTTGGCTCCATCCATTAAATTTGACTAATTTTAACCCGGAATTACCCAACTCAAAGTTATTCTTGACCATTGACACTCACGGGGAAAAAAATTAAGCTATTATTACCAATGCAAAGTAAAATGTTCTTTTTATGGACCTGGACCAAACTCAATGAGTAACTTCATTGTTGTTCCTAGTTTTCTTTTAAGAAGAAGGCATTGACTTCAGAGTCAGCCCTTCACTTATGGACCAACCCCATCATTTCCCATAGCTCACCTATCGCATCCAATCCCAGAACCCACAAATGACACACAATGTACACAGCTCCAAAATCTCAAGTATAAATTCCACTCCTGCTTGAAACACTCCATCAGTCATCAATTCCCCCTTGTCTAGAGCAATCATCAGAATTTAAAAAATTCAGGCATAAATTTACAATATTTTTCAAAAAATGCTTTCCTTTGCCAAGTATTTCTGCACCCTTTCCATTTGTAACCTCCTCCTTTTACATGGGATTTTAAGTGCTCCCACCGACTCTGAAGGTAATTACTCCAACAACATATTTTGTCAATTATTTTGAGTTTTTATAAATAGCATAGTAAATATTATTTAGTATCAGAAAAATAATAATACTGTTTTAATAAAAAAGCATAGGTAGGTATTTTACGAAATGTTTTTTCAAAATTGGGAATTAATTTTGAAATGAATATTTGATACAGAGCCAGTGCTAGAGGAGAAGCAACACTGCCAAAGCGGGTATTGTTGGAATAGTTATCAAAATCAATGTAGACCGTGCGGGGGAGGGGGTGGGGGAGGCCATAATTGTCCCTATGGTCAAACCTGGAACGGCTACAACTGTGTGTCTTCAGGGGGTGGGGGTGGGGGAGGCCATAATTGTCCCTATGGTCAATACTGGAACGGCAACCAATGCGTTTCTTCAGGGGGTGGGGGTGGGGGAGGTCATAATTGTCCCTACGGTCAATACTGGAACGGCTACCACTGTGTGTCTTCAGGAGGCGGGTAAGTCAAACTGAATTAATAAATACTGGGATAATGTTAAACAATAAAATTGCTATTATTATTATTTTTTCCTTTAAAAGATTCAATTCGATTACATGTTTAGGATTATACGTAATAATTATAAATAAGTTTTTAATTTTTTGATGCCCCTATTTTCTTAACAGAAACGGGAAGTAAGGCCTGGGAGACCCCCTAAAGAAAAGAACTCTACTGTATTTATTATTATTTGCTCTAGTAAAATTTGGAAAAAATATGTACATTTGGGCACTTATACATTTGTGTGGTTTTAAGAAATATTCACTTTGTTCATGAATATCTGTAAAATTGCAATTTGTACTAGAAAATCTACTTAAGGAGTCATTTGGCGAACCTTTCGATTCATTATGGGGTCATAATTGTATGATTGTTTGAAATGTGGGATATTACATAATATGCATGATTTCTTTCTCGGAAATTGCGTTGGTTCATGTTGATTTTTTTTCCTTAACCTGAACATAATTACATATTTAGATTCAGAAACCCGGTCCGGAATCATGTTTAAAAATCTGAACTTTCTATCTGGTGCTTATGCTTCTATCCCGATGCAGTTCAATGAAGCATTTTATTATTGACTACTGAATTTATTTCGTTAATACGAGTTTATTTTGTAGAAATTGGCCCATTTCGTTTTATTGTGTCAAGTAAATTTATTAAAATTTAGATTTTCAAATTTTGGGTCAGTTGTGGTGAAACCATGCATGCGACTCATCCCTAGTCTTATTTTTACTATCCATGTATCCATGTGAACTCCTATACCCACCCACATGTATCCTGAAAATAAGTAAAAGTATAACCCTAAGGTACTGAACTTGAAATCCGATATTAAGGTAGATGCAATGATTTGAGGAAAAATCTATTTTACAAAAATATTTGATACTTGTACAACTCTGCTCTTAAATTAAATACTGAAATACCATTACTGAGGAAAAGTACGTGTGTGAGTATGTAATTATTACAGTTGTTACAAATTTGAACACTACTTTTCATTTGTTGACAAATTAAACTAACTTTAATAAATTAATATGTATTCTTAATTGCGCAGGAAAATAGAATGAAACTGAACGTTTTTTGCTGCGAATCTGGGAAAGGTAGGACCTAAATTTCAACATTGATTTTAACACAATGCTAGTAATTCATGTTGGGAAACAGATTTCCACAGATAAAATTTTAGTTTTGCATAATATCCTCTGGCCAGATTTTTAATATAACAATTGTTTACCCTAAAAATGTTAAAGTAGGTATAGTACCTACATATTGAGCACAGAATGTTTCATATCCTTTTTCGGCGCTTATAGCCATATAAAAAAGTAACTCATAAAATAGATATTTGAATCCTCATGTTCGTACAATATTCTTTTTCATATTTTCTAAAATTGGTTCTATTAATCTTGGTAAACGTTTCGGATCACAGGGGTGAGGAATGTACTCCTCAAATCTCATCAAATCTAATAGTAAATAAAGACAATAATAAATAATTCGTTCATTTAACTGAGTATCAATGAAACCAGAGAAGACCGAAGGAAGTAATTATACATAGCTGCTATAATCTAGATGTCAGCTTCCTATTAGGAAATTTCGTTTGAACTATTCTAGTTTCGAAATTAATTATTTTTTATTTATTGTGGTGTAAGACTTCGTTTTTCACACATTGCCTAATCATTTAGATTGTGCAAACATATTATTGCAAAAATCTGGCACAAAAAGATTAAATGACTGCTATAAGAACACTATAGTTTATGAGTTTCAAAGCTGGTCATCATCAAAATGAAAATTTTTATTTTTTTGTCACATTTTTAACTCCTAGGTTCACTTTGGTTTACTTACTTGGGCTGATAAAATTCAATTATCAATTTCGACCCAAAATTTAAAAAACCAGCTCCAGGTTTTGAAATTTTTGAAACGACTCAACTTTTGTAATTAAATAATAAAATCTAAAATGATAAAATCTGAAATTCATTTAGCGAAATTCAATTTTCGATACTTACACAGAAACTGCGCTAATTGCTCTTGCAAAACCCGAGTTTTATGATATATCACTGTATATGAAATGCTTACATGTTGTCTAGATTGTATATAAAATATATTTACGCAAAAACGTTACGGGTAAATACTGTATACTGTAACAGACACTGTGATTTATTGTGGACTCTTTAAATAACGAACATTACAAAAAATACACATCCCATTTAAAATTGGACCACAGTTTGAAGTAAATTGTCGGTAAAAAATAAATACGAGAGGTAGAAGTAAATGTTGTTAGGCCAGAAGTAACCATAAGATCCCGAGTGTATCAAATCTGGAAAAAAATAAAAAATAATTCATTAGTTATGAAAAACTAGTGTCTCACAGTCCCCCGACAAATGAAGCTAGAATTTTTACATGACATGGAATTTTAATCTGTATATACAAAAAATGGCATCAAATCGAAGAGAAAACTTGAGGGATTAAAGGGGGAGTTTTGAAATAAACCAGTTTTGTCAAACATATTCAAAATGTTATTTTATGCTCCTTTTTTTAAGCACCTCTGGATTCATAAGTAAGCTATATATAACCCTTATAAATTTAAATATTATAAGGAAATTACCCCGAGGTCCGACCAACACTGTAAGATGATTATCTTAGGAAAGGAAAAAAAATCAAGAAATTGAAACGTGAATTTCAAAATCTTCTACAGTACTCACCATTTACCAACGTTGACAGCAATAGCGATGCAGAGAAGGTTATTATCACTCGGGTGCACGTACCCTTGGTTGCAGTTGCATTTACAGTATTCGTCCCAAGTCCCGTTTTGACAACCGTCACCACAAGGTACTCGTTCCTCCTCAGCTGAGCCTGTGTCTAAGAATACATTTTTGAATTTAGACAATTTTGAACCACATTGAAATGTCATTAAACTTTGCTAGGCCCTCTTTTCCCCCTATTTTTCAAATGCACCTCCCATGATTTTTCTCACAGGGAATTTCCATCCTGAGTGCTTCTTGTGACTCTTGAAAATTTGACAAAAAGTTCTGCTCAAAATATTTACACCCAGCCCGCCTCAATTAAACACATAATCTCTCTAATAATTGCAACTCTTTAATTTCTAACAGGAGCTGTTTTAAATCTAAACAATTTCCTTTATATCAAAAAAATATTTAAAATATTAAATCTAGACCTCAAATTTTAAAAAAGAATCTGAGAATATACACTTTTAATGTTGCAGAAACTGGTAAGAATTATTACCTTCAGAATTGCTGGGAGCAGCCATAGTCAGATTTAATACCAAAGCGAGAACAGTCACGAGAAGAACGTACTGAGCGACACGAGCCATTTTGAGAGGATTTCAAAATTACGAAAAGGAGTTGAAATGGGATTTGAAATTGTTTTCAAAGAGTTGAGAGTATAGAACTGACGGTATTGGGAAGGAACTGGGTCTTTTATACCTTACTTGGGCTTCATATCCAGAATTTGCCCAATTCAGGAAAACCAGCGGTAATTTACGCCAAAAGTGAAGGGCTCTTTGGGACGCCGGTCAAAGACACTAGGTGTTTTTTTATGTGTAGGTTTATTTATCTGATTACAAACTATATTCATATAGTTTGGAGTCATTGACCCCTCCAGGAGCTGTGGGGATGCATCTATTCCAAAGCATATGGGATTGTTGGACCCCCGGAAATCCCAGCTATATTTCCGTATACAAATGCAGAGCTTCGTAATCCACTTTAATAATTTCAATAATTTTCTTGCTCTGAGAACGGGTATTTTTTTTTCAGATATTTCCAACTTTGGATGACAATGACCAGAAGTTGAGCTGTAATATGTTCCCATACTCCAATTAAATAAATAAATGCCAAGGATATTAAGCAAAAAACAAAATAATAAAAATAAAGATGCGACTCATCATTCAATGTCCCGTAATGCTATGTACATATCTATTAAAACTTATGATTTTATATACATACAGTAGACAGGATATTGCTACATTCTAAACCAGTTTTCAGTTCAGGAGAGAAAATTATTAAAGTTTGTTTTGAAAAATAGAAGACAATTCGTAGGGTATTGTAATTTAAAGAATTATTAGCCTTTATTACATTTTCCCAGCCGTAATTGCTGTCTGTAATCTAAGCTTTTAAACTCCGTGGCATAACTTCAGGCCCATCCCGCTGTGTTTACAATTAGACCATTATATATGCAAAATAAATAATAATATTATAAATTATCACGTTATGCTCGAGGAGTACGAAAATAATGGGCGGACAAATTTCAGATATTTTGTTGGATATTGTTAAAACAGAAGCTCAATGGTAGGGAAACTCACTATTACAAAATACCATATTGAATTTTTTCCTTGTTCTAATATACTTATTTACTTTTAAGAATTTCAACTTACAATAACCACATACTGTATCATTGAATCATGTACGTATGTATATAAATGCCTAACATATATAACGCAGGACGTTAAAAGTTACGATTAAAAATATCGGATAAAATACCATAAATGTGGTATATTTTATCTTCAGCTCATATTTAGCTCTTGTGTCGGGATTTGCGAGTGGCTGAAAAAATTCTTTTATTATCAATCATTACATTTAATATTATTATCCACCTATGATGAACAAGTTCATGTCACTATAGCTAATATCTTCTAAAGTTCTGGAGGACTGGACCTATCCAGTCGTGTCTTATAAAGGAGGGCAAGCTATTGGACGATGTGACGTGAAACTGCTTGGAGACAGAAGAAATAAAATTTCAAAAGATTTCTTTATATTAAAAAATCCAAAACTGGTAATTTGGTCAGCCACGCTTGTCCCTCCCTCTGTATCAAACAAATAGAAACAAACGAGACATGATCGAGGAAGGAACACTCCCGCCTTGTAACGCTTCGAAGCAGTGTCATTTTGTTTTCAGATTCACTAAACCCAAACCTGGGACTTTATCCTTCATTCAGATCTTAGGGAGTGATTTCTCGTCAAGGGAGTCCAAAAATTTAGTGCCGGTAATTCTGCTATAAAGTATTGATTTTTTTTTCCAAATTATTAAATTAATTTTGTAGCGTTTCTAGCAGAGGTTACTTTTTGCTCACACGTTGAAAAGGTCAAATGGGGCTATGACTGATTATGGAAAATGCCAGATTATGAATTAGTGATTTAAAATTCTTTCCAAAACTAATGGTTTACTTCTAACTTTTTATACTCCATAATTATTATAGCCTCACATAGCAATTAAACAATCAATTTAAATGTCATTCACATCCTTTGTTAATAGCCATTGTTAATAAAGAGATTAATGCTAGGGACGACAACCGGACATCACATCCTCCCCAATTTGCAACTATCCCAAGGGGTGTGTAGTAAATCCGGAGGTTTACTGGAAAATCAACAAGATATGAAATTACAGTATTTTTAGAAATTTTTCAAAACTACTAATTTGGGCCCTATACCTTCTAATTTAGTGAAGCATTGTCTGACATTTGTCAATACATTTTACAGCCAGTGGTTAACATTTTATAGAATTTGAAAAAAATTGGGGCACATTGAGATTTTTGGAGAAAGCAGTGTGTTAACTTACCTGCACTAATGAGTGCATGTTGCGCCGTTCCAGTAGTAGCCGGAAATACATGAGTGGGACCCAGTATCACGTTCGCAAGAATTCCCATCCCAATAATAAAATTTGGAGCAATGCTCGCCCATGTTGTCGTGGATGCATGCAAAACCGTTCCAGTAGTAGGCTGAAGGGCAGGGATGATGACCACCTGCCATGGACACGCAGCCGGAACCGTTCCAGTAATACCCTCCTGCGCATGCCTGGTGGACGCAAGTCGTTCCACTCCAGTGGTAACCAGTCACACAGTGATGGGTCGACGTTTGCCGTTCTTCCGAATCTCCGTTTGCCCCAATTTCTACACAAAATAAATGATTTCCAAATTAAATTCCAAAACATATAGGTAACCTGATTTCCCTTCATGAGCAATCCGTGTCCAATTAAAGTCAAGGAGATCCTTAATATTTACACACAAGACTGTGCAACATTGTGTATAGGTTTCCCATTAAAGACGTCCCGTGATGAGGACGAAAGTTTTCCCGAAGATAATTTCCGAAATACTGTGTGCAAGGCATAACTGGCGACACAAATGTATTCAAGATCATATCAGGAGCTTAAATAATTTTTTTGAGGCAATATTCGGGTGACAAGGTACACGGCTTAATTTAGAATGGTTACATCACGATTACTGCCGTTTGTTTGCTTGTTTAAGCTCATGGTATGATCTTGAACACATTTGCGTCGTCGGTTTTGCCTTAAACACAGTAATAGCCTAGGAAATAGCCTGAGGGGACACTTTTGTCCTCATCACGGGACGTAACTGATGGCCTCGTTATACAATTTAAGCAGTGAAATAATTAATAATTATTAAATAAATGTTCTCAAAATTGCTGAGATTATTAGAAAACGCTTAAAATTATTCATGTCAATTTTCTTGTCTGAAATTTCGTACACTAGAAAAAATTAAACAGATTATTGTCTCTGAATGAAAATATTAAAGTTTGCTGTCTTTTTTACCTTCTAGTTCGCTAGGAGCACCCAAAACCCCATTAAGAAGCAGGGCCAAAATAGCGGTGAAATAAACAAAAATTCTACTATTTGTGAAAATCATGACTGAAATTTTTGGATTATTTTTTTTTTAAATTTAAAATTGAACGCACTGTAAAATAGAATTTTTACTAAAATATTTAACAGCACCGATTCCAACAAGGACTGTCAGTGTACTGATCATTTTACTTTGGAGCCTCCTTTTATACGCACTTTGACATGATTTTCAAGTGTGGAGTCAATTCTGGTCTTGTAAAAAATAGTTTTCTAAACTCCCACGTATATAAAAGACTACGCTTTTTTTGGAAGATATATTTTTAAAGCAACAATTAAGGGTCATCGGAGGGGGAAATTAAATTTGGAAATTTCATTTTTGTGTTCTGATCTTAAATCAGGGTTATCTGTATAAGGGGGTTCATGAGACCAAAATATTTTAGAAACTTTCAAGACACTATTTTTATTTGGTTATAAAGATTCACATTTAAAGCAACAAGGGTCATCATGTACGTTGAGAGGGAAGTTAAATTTGGAAATTTTGTTTTTGTATTCTGAGTTCAAAGCAGGTATGTATATAAGTGGTTTTTTTAGACCAAAATATTTGTAAAAAAAATATAACATGCAACTTTTTTTAGAACGATATGCTAATTAAATGTAATAAAAGTATAAATGAACAGTAAATGGGGTCAAAACTCCCGCCGGAATTACCAGCTAAACACGGACCTTACAAAAATAAAAAAAACTGGAGTAATAAATTTAGAATCTGAACTAGAATTTCCTAAAATTAATATTCAATGGGGCATTATTCGAATAAACACATGTTCTCTTTAAATAGTGGCAGCAGTTCCATCGCCCTGAAAGGTGAATGTCTGTAATAATCCTGAGTATAAGGTACTTCGCGGATACAACAATTAAACGAAATTAATGATCAAAAACCAAAAACCATGATCTTGACAGTGTCCAACAAGAATTAATTTAATTGGGATTCAATATATTTGAGACTACCAAAAGGCAGCGGATATATCTAGGAGTAGTTTTGCATGGAGATTCCGTAAGTCCTATTGAAGTTTATTATATAGACGGATTTCCGAACAATATTTTAGAGATTTTTGGGTATTCAGATTTTTTGACGAATTATAATCTCATTTTTGCACAGATCATCAGCCACTGAAACTTTGCCTCCGGAAAAATAGTATGCGAAGGTAATGCGAAGTAAAAAATACGATAATAAAAACCAATCTCTGTTTCCTGAAGTCTTCTTTTTTAATTATTGATTCTATACACCTGTGTAGCTATTTATTAAATCTACATAACCCACAATTTTTGATGATTACGCTGAACAGTAGAATCCTCAATCCAAGGAAAAGCATTTTGATAAGGACAGAGAACGTTTGTTAAAAACATAACAAAATGTTTTTCTTAATTGTAAATATAAATTGTAAATAGTATCCAATGAGCAAACGAGTAGCATTAATCAATTTGACTGTCCACACCCAATGAGCAAACGAGTAGCATTAATCAATTTGACTGTCCACACTATTAATTATATTAAAGGCTTCGGAAACAAATCTCGAGGAAACAAAAATTACGAAATTCGCATTAATATTCTCCATACTCCTAATACTGGTCAAAAACGTTGGGACAAGTGAGGCTGACAAAATTGTCGTTTTTGAGAGCATAATTCAAAGAAATCTCTGGGAATTGTTTTCGTTCTGTCTCCAACCCACTTTAAGAAATATAGTTCAGTTTCTTGACTTTCTTGTAAAAATGACTTCGTCCCATATTGTAGGATTTTAGAGAATGCGGACCAAACTCTTAGATATGTAGAACTCAAACATGTGTAGATTGTAATTCAATGGAAATATTTCATTTCAGTATTTGTTAAAATGGTGGGAAATTTAAAAGAAAAATAAAGCCACCGGCTTGTTTGCCAATGCAAAATATATACATACTAGTGAAAGCCCTGTGCTTCACATGGGCAAGTACTTGAGAATTGTGAGAGTACACAAACTTAAGACCTACCTTAAATGGCCATAGACCCCATATCAAGGCCTGTCGTGAGAACTTAATGTTAATAGTCCGCTTCGCCGGGAAAAGTAATCTCAAACTATAAGACATGTGGACTATTAATCGCAAGACTAACAATTCGTTCATGGAGCTGGTTGACATTACATCATCAAACAATTATGGTACAAATCTCCGGCCCACCAGTTCTCTCCCAAACTCAATATTTCGCTCTACAGGTGGATTTTAACTAATCGCTTGGTCAATTTAATACCAACATTCCATTGTTATTAAATCTTGCTGTTGCATCACTGTATGGTGCTTCGGTCCCGTCCCGTATTCCTCGGGACAAAAAAGTTCGTTCCGATTCAGTCAGAAATAACATGGGGACAAAAAT
The DNA here is from genome assembly GCA_947179485.1 of Allacma fusca. Taxonomy (NCBI): domain Eukaryota; kingdom Metazoa; phylum Arthropoda; class Collembola; order Symphypleona; family Sminthuridae; genus Allacma; species Allacma fusca. Next base: position 35,186,606 of record OX359245.1, on the reverse strand, counting down.
TTGGTCCCGAAACTGTCCCAATCCCTGTCCCGTTCCGAAAACCTCGGGTCACCCAGATTATAATCCCAGTCTTATAAGAAATGCCCCAAATTCCACTATGCCTATAAGAATACCTCCAATAATAGCGAATGTTTACTTTAAAAAGTATTCACATATAGAACAACACATTTTAAACGCAACGATTCCCATACATATTCATTTTTACAGCAATTGTATACTGTACAGGTACTTTTTCTGTCCCGATCTATTGTTCAGTCCCGTCCCGTCCCGAAATCTTTGGGACAAAAACGTTCATCCTGATTCATTCCCGAAATAACATGGGGACAAAAATGTTGTCCCGAAACTGTCCCGATCCCGTCCCGAACAGAAGCCCTACACTGAAAGCTCAATAGAGTACAATATTAAGGAATTATAATCTAAAATTGCTTAATATTGTACGCTCTATTGAGCTTCCAGTAGATTTGCACTTTTGCAGCAGGTGGCAGGTGGTATATAGCCGAGAATCACAGCGAGCTGAAACTCTGCAGAGGAGAGCTTTTTCAGCTCGCTGTGCTTCTCAGGTTGTTTGTTGTGTATACTACCGGCTTGCTTGGCTATATAGTGAAAGAGTATACTACATAGTGTCTTGCTATCTAGTGAAATGACCGCGCCAGGATTTAAATTAACAGATCCCTCAGAAAGTGGCCAGTAATATAGAGATATACAGTTGGTGGCCATAAATCTGAATTATGCAGGATGCTTGATACTTAAACTCACAAAAGTATGTTCTGTTACGAATATCCTGGAACTCAGAAAAGAAAATCAAAGGTTATACTTTATCGTTCACGTTGTACTTCTCCAAATAAATAATTACTTATTTGTCTTCTGCAAGAGCAACAACAGGAAAGGGTCCACCTGTTAAATTACTTGCAAATATCAATTAATAATTCCGAAATTCTTTTGTGAGAAAAAAAATAAAATTCAGCTTCAGCATATCCATCCGGGGTAAATTTTTGACATGAGTCTCTCTGCATATGCTTAAGTGCTGCTCTAACCCAAACGATGTATCAAATCAGTTTGCGAATGAAATCAACTAATTACCTGTAGATGCATGTCAAACCAATTCTCGGAAAAATATTTTAGGGTTAGATGTGAAACCCCCTTTAATTATAAGCTACGCTAGCGCTTGACCATTGTTACAACAACATTTGTTATTTCAATTAATAACACATAATGAGGATTCTTACCTGGGATGGATCTGTTATAAAATGCAGATATTTGAATGAACTTCGTTGAAACATATGTTGAAGGAAGAAATTTCGAAATTTATGCTCCCAGAAAATATTGCAAACTTATATGTATGTAAGTGTGTATGAAATGACTACTACAATGCTGACTATATATTATGTATAAAATATATTGTCGCAAAAACGATTCGAGTAAATATACTGTAACAGACACAGAGATTTATTGTACACCATTTAAATAACGAACAGCACAAAAAAACAAACAGCCCATTTAAAATTGGAACACAGTTTGAAATACATTGTGGGTAAAAAATAAATACGAGAGGTAGAAACAAATGTTGTTAGGCCAGAAGTAACCATGAGATCCCGAGAATATCAAATCTGGGAAAAAATAAAAAATAATTCATTAGTAATGAAAATCTAGTGTCTCACATCCCCCTGACAAGTGAAGCTAGAATTTTTAAATGACATGAAATTTCAAGCTGTATTTTTACAAAAACTGATATCAAATGGAAGAGGAAATTTGCACGTTTAAATGGGGACTGGTGAAATAATCAAATTTTGTCACACATATTCAAAATGTTATTTAACGCTCCCTTTTTAAAGCACCCCCGGATTCAAACATATACTACAATCCTTAATTATAAATACATGAAAATATTATAGGGAAATAAACCCGAGGACTGGCACTTACTATTAAAGGATTCTCTTAGGGAAGGAAAAAATTAAAGAAATTCATACGTGGAGGTTAAAATCTGAAAAAGTCCATTTACTCACCATTTACCGTTGTTGACATTAATTTGGATGCAGACGTTGTTATTACCCTGGTGGTGATACCCTGAGTTGCAGATGCAATTACAGTTGTTGCTGTAATGCCCGTTGTGACAACCGCCCCCACAATGTTGTTTCTCCTCAGTTAAGTCTGTGTCTAAGAATACATTTTTGAATTAGACAATAATTATTACCACATTGAAATTCCATCAAACTATGAGCTGGGTTTCCTTTTTTCCCCCTGTTTTTCAAAAATTAAACCTCCCCTGATTTTTCTCACAGAGAATTTCCATCCTGAATAATTACTTCGAGTGACTCAAAAATTTGAATTGAACGTTTTTATCAAAATAGTTACCTCACCCACAGCTTAAATAAATAATTGCCCAATCACATCTCTTTAATGTCTCCAGTAATAGTTTTAAATTTAAATAATGTCTTTTATATCAAAAAATATTTATTATGAAATCTGGAACTCAAATTTTGAAAAATAAACCGAGAATATAAATTTTTCACGTTTGCATAAACTGCTAAGAATTATTACCTTCGGAATGGTTGGGAGCGGCCATAGTTAGATTTAATACCAAAGCTAGAACAGTCACGAGAAGAACGTACTGGGCGACACGAGCCATTTTGATTGGATTTCGAAATTACGAAAAGGAGTTGAAATGGGATTTGAAATTGTTTTCAAAGAGCTGAGAGTAGAACTGACGGTATTGGGAAGGAACTGGGTCTTTTATACCTTACTTGGGCTTCATGTCCAGAATTTGCCCAATTCAAGAAAACCAGCTGGTAATTTTAGAACAAAAGTGAAGGGCTTTTTGGGACGCCGATTAAGACACTAATTGTAAGTGTTTTTTATGTGTGGGTATATTTATCTGATTACACTATATTCATATAGTTTGGAGTCATTGACCACTTCAGGGGCTGTGGGATTCCCAAATTTACAGATAGCTATTCCAAAGTATATGGGATTGTTGGGTTCCTGGAAATCCCAGATGTATTTCCGTACACAAATGCAGAGATTCATAATCAACTTTCAGAATTTCAATAATTTTATTGCTCTGAGAACGGGTATTATTTTTGTCAGATATTTGTAGCTTTGGATGACAATGACAAGAGATTGTGCTGTAATATGTTCCCAAACTCCAATTAAATAAACAAATGCTATGGATATTAAGTAAGGGAAAAAGTATTAAAAATAAAGATGCGACTCATCATTCAAAGTGTCAGACTGCTATGTACATATCTATTCCTATGTATGTAGGTATGTATAGATACAGTAGAGAGGATCTTACTACATTGTAAACGACTTTTAGCTCAGGAGATAAAGTTAGTAGAGTTTATATCGAAAAATAGGAGACAATTTCTGAGAGTATTGTAATAATTAAAGGATTAGTAGAAATATTACACGTGTAATAATTATGTCATACTCGAAGAGTACAGAAACATAATGGGAGGGCAAATTTCAAATATTTTTCTGGAAATTGTTAAAACGAAAGTTCAGTGAGTTAAGCACAATAGTACAAAACACAATATTGGATTTTTTCTCTGTGCCTTATTAATATAAATTACTTTTAAGAATTTGAACTTAAAAGAAGCTGCATGATGTATTACTGAATCATGTAATTTATATAGCTAACATATAATGCAGGACTCTAGAAATTAAAAATCCGGTTTGGTAAAATATCCCAAATGTGGTATATTTTACCTTCCGCTGATATTTAGCTCTTGTGTAGTGATCTCAGAGAGGTTGAAAAAATTCGTATCTCATCAATCATAGTATTTAACCACTGCAATTTCAAGAAATTTCTTTGAATTAGAGAATCCGCAACTGATAATTTCGTCAGCCTCACTTGTCCCTCCCTCTGTGTCAAACAAATAGAAACAAACGAGACATGTGACAGTGTCAATTTATTTTCACAAATACTAAATCCAAAGCTGGAACTTTATCCTTCATTCAGATCTTAGTGAGGGATTTCTCTTCAACAGGGAAATAACAAATTTTAAACAAGTATTTTTGGGATAAACTTGATTTTTTTCAAAACTAGCATGAAAGCCATTTACCAAGGTGGATGGGAAAACTGGGATTGCAGTGATTTGTAAATCATAAAAACATTAAACTTCACAATATATAATTAGGTCGTTTTTACACACAGATATAAGGCTGTTCTTCGTTTAAATAAATGCAACGGATCCTTCAAACTTCCCACCCGTTTCGATTGGGTAAAATCTGTGACAGAAACCAACTTCGTCGCTTATTAATGGCTTTATATATTTTTGTCATTACTTTCCTTGCAAAAAGCTAAATTAAAAAATTTGTTGTTTTTTTTTTAAAAAAACTCCTTTAAGGGGGTTCAACTCTGGACCGGTCAGGGTAAAAAAAAATGTCCCTCAGATTCCATGTAGAAATGCCTTTCTATCTATTTGGCTATTTATATGTTATTCAAAGTACCCCGTCACTGACGTACAAAAGGAATGGCTTGATATTCTCTGTTTTACCTACATTTCGTAGGTTTTTGAAGTAACTTCACTGTTTTATTGACTTTATCTGTAAAGTCACAAATAAACATCGAATGGAATTGGCAACACACTCTTAAGAAAACTAAACGCATCCTACTTATGTTAGAAACATTGCGACATACTTTGGTCAAAAATAATATTAGGTGTTTTTTACAAACTGGACTCCTCTCCTAGGAGCCTAGAATTGTTCTCAAACTTTTGATTAATGTTTGATTATTATACGTGAAACATTCAATCTTGGCTTACAAAAATTGGTTATTTACCCATGGACCAGGATAGGGTCAAATTGTTTTTAATAATCCAGAACGCTGTTAATGCATGATAGCTACATCATTTTAATGAATTGTACATATGTCTGACATGTGTTGGTGGACGAAAAAATTACTCTTAAATTCTACTTGCTCTTCTATACCCAAAGTTAAAATTTAATCGTGGTGGTTAAAAGATGATGACTGCGATCATATTAGCCAAACTGTACTAATATTCAAAGGCGTACACACTAAGCAAACGGTAGTTGATTTGAATTCACCACACATATTCCAATATTCAAGATAGTAACTTGTTTAACATAACGGTATTTCTTTTCTCTCTATTTTAATTTTGTCTGCTTTGTAATCTAAATGGTATTATTTTGTGTTGACTTGAACAGGATTAAGTTGCAGTAACACTTGGTTACCATAACTTTAGCCTGTTAAAGTAAACAAAACAGAAATGTTAAAAAAGAATAGCGGTTCGTATTTATTTAATTCGAGTAACAATAAATTAATGCTTTAAAATAAAAATCAAAGCATTTTTTAACCGCCAAGCTTCAACATGTCACGTACATAAGTGACGACTGCCATCATCATCATCATCAAGACGACCTCTTTCAAATTAGTATATAGGATTAGGAAAATAATTTTGTAACGTTTCTATCAGGGGTTACTTATTTGCTCACAATTTGATAAGGCCAAATAGGAATATGACTGATTATGGAAAATGCTAAATAATTGGTTAGAAAATTAAAATTCTCTCCACAAATGGGTTCTTTCCAATTTTTAATACTCTATAATTATTACAACAAATTTTGCAATTAAAAAATCAATTTAAAAGTCATTCGCATCATTTGCTAATAAACAGATTAATGCTGGGGGGTCAACAACGGGACATCACATCCTCCCCAATTGCAACTATCCCAAGGGGTGTGTAGTAAATCCGGAAGTTCTGGAAAATCAGCAAATTTTGAAATTAAAGTATTTTTTAGACATTTTTCAAAACGACTAAGTTTGGGCCCTACCTTCTAATTTAGTCAAACATTTCCGGACATTTGTCAATACATTTTACAGCCAGTGGTTAACATTTTAGAGAATTTGAAAAAAATTGGGGCACATTGAGATTTTTCGAGAAAGCAGTGTTAACGTACCTTCACTAATGAGTGCATGTTGCGCCGGTCCAGTAGTAGCCGTGAATACATGAGTGCGACCCAGTATCATGTTCGCAAGAATTCCCATCCCAATAATAATATTTGGAGCAATTCTGGTGCGTGTTGTCGTGGATGCATGCATGGCCGTTCCAGTAGTAGGCTGAAGGGCAGGGATGATGACCACCCTCCATTGGCACGCAGTAAGAACCGTACCAGTAATGCCCTCTTTCGCATGTCGGGTGGACACAATTCGTTCCACTCCAGTGGTAACCAGTCACACAGTGATGGGTCGACGTTTGCCGTTGTTCCGAATCTCCGTTTGCCCCATTGTCTACAAAAATCAATGTATTCCAAATCAAATTCCCAATCCTACACATAAACTGATTTCCCTTCACTACCAATCCGTGTCCAATTAAATTCAATGAAATCCTTAAGAGTTATACAATTTAAGCAATAAAATTATTATTGATAAAATCATTAATTAAATAAACAATGTTCTCGAAATTGCCGAGATAATAGAAAACGCTTAAAAATATCCCAGTCAATTTTCTTGTTTGAAATTTCGCACACTCAACACTAGAAAAAATTAAACAGATCATTGTCTCCGAATGAAGATTATAAAACTTAAGTCTTTACCTTCTAGATCGTTAGGAGCACACAAAACCCCATTAAGAAGCAGGGCCAAAATAGCGGTAAAATAAACAAAAATTCTACTATTTGTGAAAATCATGATTGATATTTGGAATTATTTTTTTCAAAAATGTAAACTTGAATGCACTGTAAAAAGTAATTTTTACTGAAATATTCGACAGCACCGATTCCAACAAGAACTGTCAGTGTACTGATCGTATTACTTTCGAGCCTCCTTTTATACGCACTTTGACATGATTTTGAAGTGTGGAGTCAATTTTGGTCTTGTAAAAATAGTTTTCTAAACTCACACTTACTTAAAAGACTATATGGATATTTTCTTCCTGTGAAGATTTATTTTTAAAGCGACAAGGGTCATGGAATACGCAGAAAGGGGAATAATATTTGGGAATTTTGTTTTTGGACTGTGAGTTCAAATCAGGAGTATAAATGAGTTCAGGAGAAAGAATATTTTTAAATAATTATACCCGGTAGCTTCCACGGTGCTAATTAAATATAAACTAGTAAAAGCCCTGTGCTACGCACAGGGGCAATTACTTGCGAATTGTGAGAGTATACACAAAACCGTAAATTGCTATAGATCCCGTGTCATGGCATGTCGAGAAGGCTTAATATTAATAGCCCGCTTCGTTGGGTAAAGTAATCTCATATAAGACATGTGAACTATTAAATGTAAGCCTAACAATTCGTTTCAAAAAGCTCGTTGGCAATTCATCATCAAAAAATTATGGTACAACGCTCCAGCCACTAAAGTT